>JAOUZG010009324.1:1389493-1403921 GCA_026289955.1 Argiope argentata
GTTTTAATTGCTTTTCATTTTACAAAAAAGCATTTTGAATTGTGGAAATTATTAAAATTACCTTCATTCAACTTTCTTTATTTAAATAATTAGATCATTCCAGCTAATATTTTAAAATATGAGAACATAAATTTCATTGCGAAGTTGTTTTATGTATCCTTTTTATTTCCCATGGTTGCAGAAAATAAGACTTTCAGGTACAAATCCCGTTGAGTGACCCGTAGAAAATGAAAAAACTTCGCATTGTTGGCCATTTTCTTTTACAAAAGCTTCTTAAACAATGAGAATAACGTATAAAATGGCATGAACAATACAAGCAGCAGATACATGATCGGTTTATTTGCAACAATAAATTCACTGAAAAGATCAAAACAAATAAGGAAGAGACTGAAAGGTTTTGCTTTTATGAAAAGCATGAACTTCAAAAAAGTCATTATGATTTCACTAAACCGAAGGCTTAACGGTAAAAGTGAAGGGGAAAGAAGAAAAAAAAAATGAAAGCAAGACAAAGTCAACGTCTTTTACTGTTGTATGAAATACGATTCAAACAGTTTTATTGCATAAAGATCGTGTGAACTTATCCTCTGACAACAGAGAACAAATCCTATAAGTTAATTTAAAAGTTCTTTCTGACAATATCATAAAAAATAAGTAGTTGCAATCGGAAGAGGCGAACAATGTTCCACAGGTCTTAAAAGAATATCAAGACGGAATGCTACCAGCTTCTTCCTTTCTTGTTCTTGTAGACAATAGATTGAATTCGTGACTGTATTCTTCTCGAAAAATGAGCACCGTGTAAGAATGGATTTTGACTGTGGAATTAGGTAGGAATACTATTTTTATGTTATGGCGCTCTACTTAGCGATTAATAGAAGATTCTCAATGGCAATACTTTTCGCGCGTTTCATAACGCAATTGTTCTCCTTTGTTCTTCAGCATAATTCAGAATTCTACAGTTTGTTTAAAGGAATATTTCAATAGACTCTTAACTCTTGAGAGTTGGTCTGTGGGAAATTTAAAATTAGGACTTCCCAAGCGTTAAAGAAAAGTTTTCAGTTTCAAAAAGATAATAAAAATAATAATAAAATCTTTATTTTACGAAGATATTTTGTCTTTCGCTATAGTAATAATACAGCCACTAAAAGAAAATAAGAATAAAATTTTTATGCATAATCAATAAAGTATTCATTATTATTATTATATTACATTAAGTTATTTATTGAAAATAAATCGTAAATATTCCTAAAAAGCCGAATTTTTTAAAAATGTTTTTATTTTTAAGCTGAACGAATGAGAACACGAACCAAAATATGCTATTATTGACGCAATAATAACATTTTGTCTAATTAATAAAATTTCAAATTAGATAGAATAATTGACAAAGGTCAACTTGAAATTCGATATTTTGATCAGAGTAGTCAGTTTAATTTCTTCAAAATCTGTCGTGTAGATATTATTTTTAACAAAATGGGTAAAACGGACAGAAAAATTATTTATAATACTGAAAACTATCACAAATTAAAATAAAATACACCTTATCGAAAGTTTTAAATTAACAAGAATTAATCAATCTATCACAGCAAATTTAAATTGGTTAAAACTGAATACAATAAATTACAAAATCAAAACTTCGCAGGGTTTGTTTGTTTTTTAATTTTTTAATATTGATGTCATATGAGCGAGAAAAAGAAAAAAACTCGAACTACACAAGTTGGAAAAACATACATTCTTAATGTTATTAGTTATACTTTTCATTATGATTGATATTGTTGAAGGTTCAATACAATATCTTAGAAAATAGCTTTCTATTATTAAAATATTACGCTTTTAAGAATATTCACGAAAAAAAGAAAAGAAATTATAGGGAAATCATGAATTTAAATACAGTATATACTTTTACTTACGATTTTTTAAAATTTTTACAGCCTTAAAATATATATGACAATTAACAAGATAACATTACGAAATTTTGTTCGAAAATTCAATCCCAAAAAATGAATGTCCCTAGAGAGAATGCAAAATTATTCCACAAAATAAAACATTCTACGAACAAAAGAATTTACGAATCTCTATTTATTTATTCTTCTTAAAAATGAATTGAAGGAAAATAAAACTAACGTCAATTTTAAACAATAAGTGCAAATAAAAGAATTACACGTGACTATAAACGCTGAAAAGCCAACAACAACAATAGCAGTAAAAAGAGCCCTTCCACATACACTTTTGCCATCACGATTTCCAAATGGAGAAAGAATTCAGTTAATCTGTCATCATAGTGTGTTACCGGAAAAAGGTTCCAAAGTCGGTATCGGAGAATGCGAGAACTCATTGTTGGCACCTTAACAATTAATGCTTCCACCCCCACCTCCCTTTCCCTTCCCATGGAACATTTTTCTGCACTCCCACCAAGGTTGTCAGAGCTTTTATTGCGGGACATTGTTATATCTAGCGAAAGATAATTTTTCACATCTTTTGTTAGTCACCTTTTAATTAAATTCTAATCATGTCGCAGGGAAGAAGAATATTTCTGGAGTACTCTCGAGTCCCCCTCCACACCACCCTCACTCACATAATTTTTACGCATAACGAGGCATTCGATTTAGTTAATGAAATTCTTTTATTCAGCGAATACGTTTTTGATCTTTTCTTTTGTTCATCATGATCGAACACGGGATAAAAGATAATAGAAAGATAATTTAATAAAGTGCACTCACTGACATGATAATTTGGAGGTCGTCGAAAATACCCCCCTTTCCCCCATCCCTGCACCTCAACGAATATATTTGTGCTGGTAAATTTTAACAATAAAAGTGAGGTTGCTGTTAAAAAAATCACTGAGGCGTACATTTTTACCAGAGAAATTATTATTTGAGTATATTCTATTAACACGGTAAATCACCAAATTAAGATGATAATGCCACAGAAAGATCATATTCTTTCTCTTCTTTTTTTAACGTTTAAGATGCAACGTAGAAAAATACTGATATGCACACAGAATCACTTCAAATTGGCAAAATGGGGAAAAGTTGCACTGTATATCATAACGTTACCCAGATAAATAATTCTGAATATAATTCTAATATGTGTTATGAATCCAGCGTTGAGTTGTTCGAAACTTTATTTTAGCCCGTTTATAATTCTTTAATTGTTTTTCTATCTATTTGTACAGACTTGGTTCAAACTCTATAACAAGCCTTATTAGAATACTGAGTTGGCAAATTTGCAATGGTATATCATAAACATTTAAGAAGGAATCCTACCCTATCCACTGTACATACATCTTTCTCTCGGTCCTTACAAAGGTCTTATGGATCTTTAAACCAATTTTAGATGTACAACAGATGTAGAAAATACGGTATAATTCGGTTTTAACGGCTATCAAAAAGAGCCAAGAAAAAATTTAGCCAAATTATAAAAATGTATATAAGTGTATTGTTATTTATGAAACAATTTTTTGAATGTGTGAATATTTTTGCGATGTTGTTTGGCGGCTGAAAATGTCAAATTGGCGGATATTTTTCCTTGGCGCTTTTTAGTCACCATTACAACCGACAAGTACCGAAAATATTGCTGAATAAACACTACCAAAGAAAAAAAATGATGTGAAAAAAAATAAGGTGCTTTGAAATTCTAGACTCAACATTTCAAGCTCGTTTTTAAAAGTAATAATATCTTTGAAAAAAAATTAGTTCTCCCTCGTTTTATAAGGTATTTTCGGTTCTAGAATATTATTATTTATTTGTTACGTCACTCAGCAACAAAGCGACCTCTTCTGGCTAGTCTCAGAACCGTGATCATGAATTATCATATTAATTATGGCATGTTCAGATTTATTGTGAATTTTGCATCAATACAAACGCTCATCTTGCAGCATGCAATGTAAACAATGGAACCAATAATAATAATAATAATTCTCCATCTTATACTATCTATGGAACAATAAAACTGGAAATTAAATCATAGTATCTTTTTGTTCATCTTAGATCACTGTAGGCCATTGGTTAAAGCATTATTCTTGCGAACAAGAGGTTGTCAATACGATTTCGGCACGTCGCCAAATTCAGAATCCGTGTTCTATCTATTTTATCACTAACCAGTTATAACATTTTATGATGTATCTGAAACTTTATCAGGAAGGCTACTAACAAAACATGTTACATCTTTAAAATTGTCAGGCACGATGGTATTTGAATGTGTGAATATTGAAAAGGAAATGCAACAATATCTCGCATAAAAACAAACTAAAATAGAATCTGAAAGAAGTGTGTACTAAGCCTAAACAAGCTGTAATTAAATTTCTAGGAAAAGAGAAATACCTGCATTAAAACAAAAAATCTTTTTACTAGCATCTTTTTATTACCAAAAAATTAAAAGAAAAGCTACATTATACATTATAAAAGGACCCTTGTTCGCATTAGCAACAAAATCGGTCTAAATGTAAGAATATTTTAATTCACAAACGCAGCAAGAAATGTATTCCTTTTTTTGTTGTTGTTTTATGATTTCAAGTTTATTGTGGAAGTGAAAGAAAAACAGAATGCAAGGTCCTGGGTCTGTCAGAACCTTAATTCTTTGTGACAAATTTTCCAGTTCGTTAATGAATTATTCATATTAGTTTTTCTTCTTCAGTTCTGCACCCGCTACATTTTGTGCTGAATAAATTACACTAAGTAAATTTTTTTTCTACTTCTTCGATCGTTTGCATCTTCACGTTGAAAACACGCTATCGACATGAAATCAGATGCATAAAATTTGAATAAACTTTTAACATCCGAGTAGATTTTTCTTTTTCTAGTATTCCATCCAACGTAATTCTTTCTGTGTTCTTATCGTTTACATGCAAACGAATTTACGAATATAGATATTCTGATTAGATGTCTCCGTATTCCAGTCATCCAAACTAAATACTTTAAGCGCAGTAAACAAAACTTCGATAATAAATTACTCTACAAGAAATATTCGATACGGTATTTCATTCGAACGAGACGAAATAAAACAATAAGAATTTCGACAAATGATCGAACAGAGAAGTGTTAAAATGATGTGGTAGGAAAATGAAAAATGGCGCTCTTTAAAAATGTTATATTAAACTACAGTGACTAATGTTTTAACATGTCCATGATCTTTAGTTTTGACAAACATAAATCATACTCGGTAAAGTATATCTAGAAGTGTACTGACTAGCGCCCTCTATGAACAAACTCTAAAATAAGACGAGAATGAAAGAGACTGTGATGGAATAATGTGAGAATGCGTGGTGATATGTGATAAGACGATGACTGTGTGATGATGTGTTTCATGGAATATGGTCAGAAAACTTAAATGGCCCATTAATGCTGAAATCTTTATATATGTACCTTTGATGTACGCCATTAATTACTTGTTCAAACCTATTACTCTGAAACTTGTAGACTATTCTTTGCTTTTAAGATACGTATAACATAAGTATTGTTTGCCAAGGAATTCTAAAACCATTAATTTTTTTTTTTTTTCGTATGCGTTAGGCTGGGTTTAACTCGACAAAATAGGAATGAGAGGCAAGCTGTTGAAATTTATTGGCATAAAAGCCCATAGTATTGACAATTCTGCGACAAGAGGAAAGTTGAAAGGAGATATTTACATTTAGTAATAAAGTTATGTTCCAGCAATGAGCACATCATTCCGTGTCTCATCATGATTCACCTGAGTGTGAATTGTCGAAAAGTGGTCGTCTCAAGATACTGATTCGAACAATAATAAGGATGAAAGATGAATAATAATAATTTGATCTTTATACTACATTAATTTACCCTTCTTTAAAAATTTATTTATTTATTCAAATATTTGAGCTTTTTTTTTTCTCTATATTATTTACAAAACATAAATAAAAAATGTTTAGGTAGTATATGCAAATATTTCACTTAATAATAAATATTAAACAAAGAGTTAAATTAAGAATAAATATTGGAATCATCACATAACACGTTAATTATTAAATAGAAAAATGTTAAGTTTATGAAAAGTCATTAAAATGAATGAAATCAATAAAATAAAAGTTAACAATCAACATTTCTTTCGAAAATCAGTGCATTGATTGTTTCATACATGCAGCTATTTTCTAGTAATATAATTTTGAGAAAGAGTCCATATTCTTAGAGTCCCAACAGATGGACTATTTACATTTCTTTTTGTTTTTAATACTTTGATTAGTTTTGAATTAGAAAATGTTACAGAACAAATTAAAAAACTTAAGAATTAATCGAACTAAGAACTATGCTTGGGGGTAAAAAAAATGTTCAGAAGACAAAAAACATTTCAAGAATATTTATACTGGTGATTTCTTCACATATCTTTTTTAACTATTTAATGACATACGAAGCATTTTTTCACTATTACTACATTATACAGATTTGCTCTTACATTTTTACATAAGAAATTTATATTTTTTATCATTTTTAGTCCTCGGTTCGTATTAAGGAATTTTAAACAATTCATGTTCAAAAGTAACTTTTCAAAATATAATCGATACGTTAAGAAAGATCATAATCACTTACAAAAAAGGCAATGCCATCTAGACTGAAAGCCATTTGGACAGTCTTCTATTTCTTACAGACAACTATTCGCCATGATATTTCAAAATAATTAATGTTTCCATAAATAACTTCCAACGAATAAACGAAGTCACTTTTTTTGTAGCTTTCATTTGTTAGTCTAGACAAGAATATTTGTATAATGCAGTCATTGGATTCTTGAAGCTTCGAGCCAATATCTCCAGTTTATGAAACGCCACATGTTTTTAAATTTGATTATTCTCTGCATACGCTACATTTACTCTGTGGATAAAGAATTGGCGTCGCCATCAAATGTAAGAATAAAGAGGTTTATTAGTCCGTGAAAATTTTCCTCTCAAATGCTTTCAGCGACAAAAGATCCTGGATGTCCCAGTGAATATCTGCAACCAAGTGTCAGCATCTATCTGTTGGGGTTGTCTTAATTATCCACCAATGGGGAAATAAAGAAAATTTATTTTAATAAAGGTGGTGAGGATATCATTTTCTGTTGGGGAAGAAGAGATTCACTGCGAAGTCAATAACATGCAAATGAGAAAAGCCAAGTCCAGAATAAAGGATTTTTCCCGCCAAGTGCCCGAACAGGTGTCGTTCTAAGCAAGTCGTTTGCTTTAAACGCCGGATGTTATTAAATTAAAGCTTTTTCCGGAAAACACTGTAACCGACTTGTTGTCGCGTGTCACCGGTCCCCATTGTCGGTAGGAGGATGTACAGAGGGAGGATTTTATGCATCAGTTCGATTTGAAATAATTCTTAATTATTCCATAGACAGGAAGCCTGCCGTAAAGGGACATCCTATTCGATTCGAAAACTGTTCGGGTTTCTATCAATTCCGGTAAGGGTAGCTTTTTAATTTAAATGCTAACACTTTGAAGATCTGGAAGTTACCAGTTAAATTCAGTTTTTTTTTAGTATTATTTTGTTTTCTGAATTAAATATTCAAGAAGTTCCATTGTGAAATTGAAGGAAGTTTACAACTAGAAAGAAATGTTTGAAGAAAATAAAAGAATTAAGAGATTTGGTGAATTTAAACGAACAAATCAGCAATGTTAACATAGCAAATCATTTGAATGATTTATTACTTCTGGAATTGAAAAATTAACTGGATTTTTTTTTAAACTAATTTTTAGTCACCGTTAGACTACGCATCGTTCACAAGTTATTTGTACTTTTATATTTTGTATTTTAATAGACAAAATATAAAAGAACTAAATTTAAAAAAATACAAAATGTTTGTATTTTTATATTACAATTATTTGAACAATTTAATTGTATCCCCCCCCTAATGAATGATATAAGCACCCTAACCTGACTAAGGCAGAAGGGCAGTTGACCCGGTCCCCCACAGCGGGGGCCCTCAAATCGAAAAGTTTGTTTTATATTACGCTTACGGAATAAAATAGTCAGAACGTTATTTCATCCTCATTCTTGGGAGGGGGAAGAGGTATAGATATTTTAGGTTCTAGTCTATTTTCTTGCTATATATCTATAATGAGAAGAAAAATTTTAAAACCCTTGTAAAGTTCGTCTCTTTATTACTAAAGTAGTGAGACAGAGGGGGAGGGGGCAAAGCGGATTTTGACCAGGCCCCTATTCAACTAAGTCGGGCAACGATAAACACTTTAAATTATTTAAAGCGTAAAATAACAAATTATTAATATTACAAATTTCAAACATAACAAAGAATTAGCACTTCAAATAAATAAATAGACATTTTAATAGTTTTTATAATTTAATTTACTATGAGAAAATAAATACAATTATGAATACAATTAAGAAACTGACAAATAGAATTAAATACCACCGCCAAAACAAATGCAGAATTTAATTTATTTGTAAGATGTGGCAACAATAATTATCTTTTATCAACAAACTTTTGTTGTTAACTTAAAGTAATTCGTTACAATTTAATAAATCAACTTACAAATAAATATGCTATGTATATGCATAGAAAAGAAATCATCATTACATAACTTAGTTTTACATTTCCAGTTAACAAAATATTTTAATTCCCTTATTTTTTTATACGTAATCTATATCCAAATTAATATCACTTAATTTTTCCGAACAATGATATCTTAATGATTTCAAAGGTCAAGTTCCAATTCAAATCTTTCATTTATCAGCAAAAAAAAAAAGATAGAAAAGGTTCAAGGCAATGTTTATTTCAAAGTTAAAAAATGAAGAAAAAAGATATCATTAAATTATTTTTTTAAGGGAAAAAAATTAAAAGTCTGTAATTACGTAGCTCGGAAAAGAAAAAAGTTTTAATAACAAACGTTTTCTCCCAACTCGTTATACTCCATTTAGACAAAACAAAAAAGAAGGGGAAAAATATTTTTTTTGTACGAATAATTATAATTCATCTTCTGTTGTAGTTGAATATCATCATTGCTTCTGCATCTGTAGAATCCTTTTCCCCCACACATTACTTCTGATAACAGCAAGTTAAAAGACTTTTCCACGGAAAGTCAATATTTTAATTGGAAATTAAATTCTCCTAATGACCGTGTAAAAGATAAAAACAACCTCTAATTGGGAATCACTTGCGGCAACGGATTTGAGCTCTAACGAATGTCCCGAATGAGAAATGTATTAAGAGTTCAGTTTTTAAAAATGTTTTCTAATAAGGCTTTACGAATATCTTTTATTCTTTTTTTTTTGCCGTTATTTTTTTTATCGTTACCGGAAAGAACAAAACTGGTTTCTAATTTAAATCTTTAATATGGATTTGTAAAAATGATTTTTCCCCCTTCCAATTGAAAAAATGGCAGAAAAAGAATTTTTATATAATGCGCTTTCGAGAAACAGTAATTAGTTTTAGGCTTAAGAAAAAAAAATTTAACAAGAATTGAAAATTTTTATAGATGGAAGTCTTTAAATTTATTAAAAGAAGATTTCTGGAAAACACAGTAAGTCGTAATTGATTATTCAGCAATTGCTAGTAAAGACAAGCTCGCAAAAAATTCCAAGTAATTGGACACAGTTCGAATTTATATTTTTGAACTTTCTTTAGTTCTAACATAGTTCGAAAACAACGAACTGAATCGGAAAAAAATACAGCAGGACAGCAAAATAAATATAATTAAATCCAAATGAATAAATAAATAAAATTTGTGACGCTAAAATTAAAATATATTTTAGACAAAATATATTTTGGCTCACATATAATTTTAGTTGCTTCGAAAACTAAAGAAGAATGTTAATGTAATGTTACTCTAGAGAAAAATTCTAGCCAGTAACATTAGCGCATGTAATTGTAGCAGATGTTGTTGACTAAAAATTAATAATAACAATAACAAAAAGATTAAAATGAAATCTGCTTTGCATATTTCAATGTATCATGTCAGAACATCATTTTTTTGAACGGCCAAGCACCACGTGCCAGTGCAAGTTTAATTGTATTTTTATTCATTTTAATTGTTTCATCGGATGAGCCACTTTAGATTGCAGACGATCCAAAAAACTTTGTCTCGCATTTATTGTTTAAAAAAAATATCACATTTCCTATTTATTTCATTTCACATAATCACTCGCTCATAAGGACATTTTTCTTGGTTTTAATGGCTGCAGTCATTAACTTATTTTTTTAATCAGAGCTTTTGTAAATGTGATGACAACGCGTTATTAAAAGTTGATTGTTTGAAATGTTCGTGCAGATAATAAAATTTGTATTTTTTGTCTATGGGTTTTTGTTGACCCACAAAATCTCAATCCTAAAACAATATCATGTTCTGACATGATAATATTAATAATAGTTAATCAGCAAAGATAAATAATACGATATATGGCAGTTTATGTTGCTTGAATTACATAAAATTCAAATTGCTATGGTAGTTACTAGGAAATATTATAACACTGTCTCAAAATTTCCTCAAGAGCTATTAAAATCTAAATTTATGGAAACGGAATTGTTGGATTAAACAAAGGAAGTATATAATATTGTTTTAAAATATTTGGAGAACATTACATTTGTTACGCATCGAAGTGTTTACAAATGGATAATATAGATCTGATGTCATTTACACTTATTTGGTGCCATTTATCAGATAGGGAAACCCAACATCAATCACAGAGGATCATTTGTGTCCCTACAACAACGCAATCACCATTACACTAGGACAGAGGACCATATCTGAAGCATTGCTACAACTATAGTGTAACAAATAGCTCTTAGATGAAGTATCGTATAAGATGATAGCTCTCCAAGATGGAGCTGTTCAACATTGTTAATAATCACGCGAATATAATAGCCGGACGGTGGTTAGAATTAATAGACCAAGGCACAATATGAGAACATAGAATATTAAAATGCATTCTAATAAAAGTTTAAAATTTGCCTGTAATTCTGTATTTCAATAAGCAAACAACTCATTTATTCATTAAAGTTTTATTAGAAAAAATAGCCATATTCTGCAAGTTGTCTAATATTAAAATTTAGAAAATGCGGCTATCGTACATTAAACTTTTCCCACATTTTCATGAGAAACATTATGTTAACAATAAATATCTCAATATAACTAACAGCCCCAGGCGATATAATCGATGGGTCAGTTATATATCATACAAGTATAGATTGAATTCTAGCAATTTTAAATTCTAATTTTACCTATGCCCAATCAGAAGAGACAAACGAATTACAAATAGGATTTTTTAGATTTTAATTTTTTTTTTGTCCGTATGTACATTTTTTCAGTAGACTTCATCATATAGAATTATAATATGAAATTACCAATAACAAATGAATAAGTTTTTTTTTAAAAAAAATTACTAATTGCAAATTTGGAATATTGTTTCCTTGGTTGAAAACCTCTTTTTATCAAAAAAATTCTGCAATTGTTGCATTTTATTCAAGAAGAGGGTAGGTAATCTCGTTTCCTATATTTCATTTTGTATTCTCGTAAGTATTATCGACTCATTCATTTTTTTTTTTTTTTGTAAACTCAACTTCTGAAGAAAAAATAAACTTTCATAATCGAAGAATCCTTTTTAGGAGAATACATTCTTTAGCAAAATAAATTCTTTTCTCTGTCACATATACACAGAGGAAAACATCAGGTAAAAGACAACGCATGAAAATACTAGCAGTGTCATTATAAGAATTGCTTAGAGTTGACAAGTATTAATTACGGATACCTAGAATACATATGTTAATAATGTTCCGTTTTACGTACCGACATTACTTGTGGCACATAAAATTATCATAACAAAAGTTTCAAATAAAAAAAAATCCATCACAACGAATGAAAATGGTTTGCCATGACAGGTGGAAAACCAGCCAGCTATAACAGACTAAAAGCACTGCGTCACCATTGAACTGTCAACATAGCTCAGATCTGTAGTAAAGCTACTCGAGAACTTCATGCAGTTCAACCTTGTGAATGACAACAGTGGCATTCTGCTTTACTGCATCTCAACATGATGCTTTAGGCTTCTTTTATAGAAGAAAAGTAACCCAAAACAGCTGCATAGGAAACTTCTTTCATTTTAGTCATATTTAAAAATCAAACGATTTTTTTTCCACTATTAAAAACAAAAATAAATACGAAGCTCAATAGCGGAGAAGTTAGAAGTGAATGGATTTAAAAAAAATAGAACTTTTGTCTAAATAAAATTAAATGCAGAACGTTTCTTTTTTTTAACTTTCTAATAAGAATTTTTTAAAAATTGTTTTGATACTTGGTATAAATCTGTTATTTTCCGTAGATTTTTATAGAAGCTAGAAATTAACAAATGAATGACGATTCTTAAAGATTTATCATTAATATTATGATTCTTAAATCTTCAGCTTCGCCATATTTAAAAATCAGATAATTCCACACACACACACAAACACTGTTTCATTTGTTTTTAAAAGTAAGAAAATTTCAACTGCTGAGAATTAGAACAGAATGGATTTAAAAATATATATAATTGGAAATATTCTTTTACAGTAAATTACAATAACACAAAATAGAACCTTTCTTCAAATTTTCCACCACGAATTTTAAAAAAATTGTTCTGATTCATGGTATAAACCTGTTCTTTACCGCAGATTATTTTAGTAATTGAAAATTGACAATTCTTAAAGATTTATAATTAATATTATGATTACGGAAATTATTTAAGAATCAACGATTCTTAACAAAATAGGCAAAAAAGTTTCAGAAGTCCATTTAATAATCACAATTCTGAATCAGATAAGAATGTACGTCTTAATTAATAATATACGATTATAGGATTCAAATAAAATTTTAGAACGAAAATGTAGAAATATAATGTCCATTCTTCCGTTTTTATTTTTATCACCTTTTATAAAATTTAAAACTATTTTTATATTCAATTTGCAACTAAGATCCAATACCAAATTATTATTATTATTATTTGAGTTTTTGTGTGTGGAACAAATTTTTGTCCCAACTATCATGCTTTATTTCAATAGCAATAAAGACTTTAACTACAGAATCTTCATTCTATTCTTACTTTCTAAATAATATATTTCGCTAATAGTCATTCTATTCCCTTAGCTGAACCAATTATCTCTGATCTATCATCTTTTAACCAGTCTCCTTTTTCTCCAATATTGATATACCGTGTCCGTTGGATTAGCTAAATGATTTCCATTTTTGAATGCTACCAATTAAAAGTCTGGAACTGTAAATGTTTTGAAAGTCAAACTAATTGGTAAGGTTAAGCCATACAAACAGCATTCTTAAGTTACAATCATCTAGCAAGTCCTGGAGAATCACATAAGCTTCTCCAACGATAATTAGCATAAGAATAAACGTTGCGCAACGGGATCTTTTACAATACTCGGATTACAAAATGTATAGTTCGAAAATGAAGAACAATTACTGAGCCCTCCGAAAATATACCCTATTACTTAACGCAACCTTGACATGGGAATAAATACAAGAAACAAGTTCACGCATTTCTTTTTAACTGAGTAATCCTTTTTTGTTTGTTTGTTTTTTCGTTAATTGTTTTCGTTTCTAAGAAAAGATATGTCCAGGACAAAGATTTCTTCTCAAAAGGCAAGTGTACAGTACGTTATTTTTTGATCATGTGTTAGAAAAGATCCTTTATGTCAATCAACACCAAAATTATTAACTCTTCAAATAGATGTTTTTATAATATTTAAAATCTTTACTTAAAACTGTTTATAGATATTTTTAGATTAATTCTCCATTTTTAAACACTTGATAAACTATTTATACTGCATATGACGATTTTAAGCATTTACATAACTATATACAAATGAATAGACAGTAGTATACGACATTGACAATGATAGACAGCATCTAAGTGAAGATTTTTAAGCTTTTGTAGACAACTTCTGGATAAGAAAATTGAGTAAAATCTGCAAAAATAGGTTTTAAAAGCAATATAAAATGTATAAAAAACAAGGTGGTTCATAAATATGTGTACAGTAAAAAGATTTAATTCATTTATAAACATTTTTGTTTCATCTTCTAAATAGTGTCAGAAATAGATCTACCAGAAGCTCGCAGTTAGATGCTCTATTCTGAAATTGTCTATCTACATTGGAATTGTCTATCTACATCTCTATGAAAAAGAAATCCACCATTTGTTTAAAATTATGAAAAAGCATGTTAATTCCTTCTCTTTCGATACAACAGATGGCGTTACTTCATTAACATCAAGGTATAATTCCCACGATCTTTCTTGATAGTCATTATTAGATTGTATTCTAAGTGGTGAGAATCGTGTATTTTCGAGTTCGTGTTTGTTTTGTCTTGTGAAATGTGGAATTTAGATAATAATTGAATAACTGTCCCTGAAACTCGCCTTCTCGGTAGCCATTATTAGATTGTATTTTAAGTGTTGAGAATCGTGTATTTTCGATTTCGTGTTTATTTTGTCTAGTGAAATGTGGAATT
>JAOUZG010009324.1:1403931-1432765 GCA_026289955.1 Argiope argentata
GTGTATTTTCGATTTCGTGTTTATTTTGTCTAGTGAAATGTGGAATTTAGATAAAATTAAATAACTGTCCCTGAAACTCGCCTATTACTTTTATCTATCTCATAATGAAGTTATAAAAAGTCGTGATCATCTACAATATTATATTGGAGAATACTTAAAATTACTCCAATATTGTATCTACAATATTATATTTGCATCAGATCAGATTCCGTCACTTAAATTTAGGGGTAAAAATCCTAAAGCATTGAAAAAGGTATAAAGTACGTTACAAAAGAATAAATGAAATATTATACTACACAGAAATCTATAATATCACGAATGAAAAGAGAAAGCATTCAGTGATTTCCTATCTAATAGAAATTCCATAATTAATGAAGATATAAATATTAATATGAAGAAAAAGGAAACGCTAGTCTTCATCAAAATGAAACCATCAAATGAATTTCCCCCCATTAATAATTCTTATTTAGCTGGCCTTAACATTCGCATGGATATGTCAGCAATTTGTTGTGACACATATCCTTAACCCACTACCATTTGTGACCGAAATTGCAAAATAGAATACAAACATCGCGACCTTTCACTGTTATATCCCGCCATTTTCAATTCAAAAACAAGGATGTACAGCACTCCTTTGAATTGCAGCAACCGCAATTCAGAATGTCAAATCACAAAGAGAATGAACTATATAATCCCATTTCCGACAAACGATTAAAAGCACGGCGCGCCGGAAGAAATTAATAGCCCTCTTCCGACAAATTCCTCTTTTTCTTTCTGAAAAAAAAACGGAACCTCGCCCTACCACCCCAGTAACACGATCCAAAATCCGCTTTTATACGAAATTTTCGACGGAAACGAAAGCTTCTCGTTCCTCGGAAACAATGAAGGCCATAATGAAGCTCTGCATCCACCACCCCAGGCACTTCCCAAAACGGCAGTACCATCCACGGTCCCTATCAACAACATAAATCTAAAATGTTGCGGCGAGATGTATGATAAATAGCGTGGGGTTCTACCTGAGGGCCTTCATCCAGAGAGCGAGAGAGGGTAGAGTACCCACCTGTGGGGGTGGGAGAATGTGCGCCAAGAAGATGCAATGGAGCGAGGAACAACCACCAACTTGGGGAAGTCCGGTTCAGGGGAGCAGAGCTAATTGCAGCCAGGAACCACCCTTCGCGTGCTGACGCCAACGGATCTCAACCCTTCTGGGGGTACGAAGGAACACCAGGGTCTGTTTCCTGCGCCATCCTTTATATATTTGCAATATCTTTCGTGTTTAATTGGGAGCACCAACTTTATGAGCCGCCCGACATTTGCGATGCTCAACGCGAGGATTTCAACGCTCGCAACCTCTTAATTAAGGTTCGCGCACAGGTTTGCGGCGGTTTATTAGTGGCAGACGATCCAGGGATGCTACTGATTAGATGTTCCGGTGACCCCCCTTTGGGGGCCTCTCGAAGTGCGGGTGTAATGAAGCCCAGAAGTGATGAAGATGTAAGAAGTCGAGAGAAACAAATTTGAATAATGGCGACCAAAAAAAATATTGATAAAGAAATCGTGATAAACAGCGTGGCGGATAAAAAGGAAATGAGAGGGACATACTTTTATTTTTTTTAAAAAAATATATTAACATAGGTGAATGGAAAATGAGACAACTTAATTAAATCAGACAGTGGGTTACAAATTATAATTCTGAAGATAAAATATATATAAGGTACAAGATTAAATTTAATTTCTTTGCTAGAAAAACGTTCTAGAAGTTTGTTGAAAACGTAGAAAAATGGAAATGCTCAGTTAGAGAAATTAAAGTAAGTCAGCAAAATATAGAACGTAGGTCTTAATCTTGGTTTCTTTTCTGTTTCAATTAATATTACGGATATCTAATTAATAATAAATAATGGTTTCAAGGAATAGGTATTATTGTACTGAATATCATAATGTATACTTTAAAAAACACTGAAATTTAATGATACACTATCTTTATATAGAGAGACAGATAATAAGCTGATATTTGTTATTTTACATCAGCGCAATAGAAAAATCTTTGTCAAATAATAAATAAATTTTTATCCAAACAGCAGTAAAAAGAAGTAGTTTCAATATAACTTTCCCGTGTACTTTCTATGAAAGGGTTATTTATGCTAGAGAACGGTTTGCATGGCTTTGGCTAACAATAATTACGAAATATTATCTTTGGTGGAAATTAAACATTTTTATTGGCTCTATCGTGATATGCTTGGCGAGTTATTTGGCGATTAAGCCCTGAATTGTGATTAATAGTTTCCGAAAGTTGTGCTTCAGGCACGTTTTTTTTAAATGATTGAAACAAAGATTTAACACAAAACTGCATTTATATTCACAAAATAGCACACCGAATTTTGTATATTTAAGTCACTGCGTTTTAAGTTTTGTAAAGTTTTTTTTTTTTTATGTTGTTGTTATGCTTTGTTTCCGAAAGTACAAGGCCATTTACTGGATTTGGCTTAAAATCTGATCGCTATCTGCATTATAGATGTAAAATGCGTATACTCAATTTTATAATTATAGCTCTCTTCGCTTTGTAATTCTCATATTAACTTATTTTATAACAGGCGGACAGATAGTCTTACTCTAAGCAGATTTTGTTCAAAATTTGATAAGAAATTTACAAATTTTATGTAAAAATCGTATTCAAAATTTCATTCCTCTAGCTCAAAATGGTATTGAGTTATCTTTGTCGCAAACAAACGAACATTATTTTCAAAAATGTAAGTTTTCTAACTCATGAATACTTTCAATATTCCATATACGAGGAAGTAAAATATAGACAAAACACCAAAATGATAATCCGTCTTGAATAGTGTGTAATAGGAGACATCTCAGGGCAAAGGATTAATATTGTTTTTTTACAATTATTTATAAAACTATTTATTTATAAACACTGTTATATTTATTTGTGGAGGTATGTAGATTATTAGGATCCGTGCAGGAAGCATGTTTTCAGGAACATATGTTTTAAAACCACATTCGCACACTAAACAAAGACAAGACATTCACGCGGGCAACTTAACATAACAGCAGCATCTCTTCTACTCACAACCCCAATGAACTATGGGATGCGTACTTCATCACACATCGCCATCTAGTATTCAAAAGAGAAGATAAGAGTAAAAATGTAACTTCTACATATTTCATAGTTATTTTCTGCTAATTTTGTCTCTTGGTTCATCGTTTTTTCATTTACCATCTTCTTAATTGCTGAATTTATTTAAAATTAATCCATCAGAAATGCTATGAAAAATATCTTGCGAATTTTTATAAGACTTGCACGAGAAAGTAAAAAAAAAAGTATTAAAATATTTTTCTTCTAAAAGAGACTGATGGTAAACGCAACAAACAAACACAAAAAAAGCATTAATTTTAATAAAATAAGCTAAACAACCTCAATTAGAATTCAATAATTTCTGTCTTCAACAATTTACATCCAAAAGAACAAGAGAGAGAGTATTCTTCCAACACAATCCATGTATGCATTGCTTCCCTTTCTTTCTCATGAAGGTAATGCTCATAAAATGGCTCTTGGGCAAATGAATCTGTCCCACCATCCCGTCATTGATGTCAACAACAGAAGAGAATTTATCCGGCACCAAGCGTCTAAGTAAAGCCGTTTGGCACCTTCTGCCCGGACATTTAGACGGACCTCAATCCCGTCTAAGTCCGGGTTTTAGATCTCACGATCGGCTGTGCTATATTCTTTTGTCTCGTGGTAATCGTCTTCAGAAGAATCATTCCGGTGCGGGATTGGACGCTCGACTGTTATCGAATGCGTCCAACAGAATAGAACAAGACATCCATTTTTTTTTCTTCTTACCCTAGTCTTTTCTTTTGTTGTATTTTTTTCGAATACCGGTTCTAGCATGATATTGGGAAAGAGGAGAGAGACAAAAAAAAAATAGTTAGATCAGAGGCTCAGTGTCATGTACAGAAATAAATCATCGAATGAGAGGGGTAAAAAAGCAGATGATTGCTTCGCTTTCTGATCTTTTCAAACGTTGCTGTCACCCATTTTTAGCTATGAATTTGTACAGAATAGAAAGAAAATTAAATAATATGTAATTCATTTTATACTATATTTTATGTTGGTAATTACAAAAATTTTATCGCGCTTCATTATAATGAACAGAAGTAAATCCTTGAAAGAAAGAGGTAAAAGAGCAGATGATTACTTTGCTTTCTGGTCTTTTCAAATGTTGCTGTCAACCTCTATCAGCTGTAAATTTATATGGAATAGAGAGAAAATTTAAAGAATTCGGAATCCATGTTTCGCTATATTTAATACTGGTAATTACAAAAATATTTACTATAAATTTCAATGCACTTCAGTATCATGTACAGAAATCAATCCTTGAGAGAAAGGGGTAAAAAAAGCAGATGATTACTTTGCTTTCTAATCTTTCATTCTTCAAATGTTACTGTCACATACTATCAGCCATAAATTTATTAGGAATAAAGACTGGGAATTCAAAAAAAAGCATTTATGATAAATTTCAGATGATTACCTTTACCTTGGCCAGATGATTACTCCAATGACCAAAAAACATAATTAGAAACTAAATCTTAAGGATAAAAGAAACTAAGCACAAACAAGAAAAAGCTCAACTGAGCCCACACAGAAAGGCAGAATCAAAAGCAAAATTGCAAACAGAATAAAACATTAAAAGATATAGAAATAAAAACCAAAAAATTTATCAATGCCATTTGAAAGAAAGGATTCAATATCGAAGATGTAAAATAAAAACCAAATGAGTTAAGCATAAGGATTTTTATACAATTAAAAAAATAATCCTCAAATCTAACAGATAATGATGCCATGCATTTGAATACAATAGAAATCTATAAAGTTGAATCGTTGCAAATCAATATTGGAACATCGATATTGAATACAATTATCAGCTATGGCATAAAAACATTTACAAAAAATTTAAACAGAAAATTATTATTCTTTTTATTATTAGTCATGAGAGAATGATCCTAAATCTACCGATTATATAATTTTTTTATGAGTAACAAAATAATACCAAAAAATTATTCTTTACAAACTTGTAATTTATTTATTAAAAACTTTGTTTCGTTTCTTTGCACATGAACTGTTAAAACTGATTAAGATTTCATTCATTCTTTAACCACAGCAAATAATGAATCTAATAAGAACCAGATCTTCCCCATATCTATTCAATAAATTTTAAAATTAGAAGAAAAAAAATTATTGAAAAACTATCCACAAATGTATTGGTCAATATCTTTGAAAAAGACAAACAAATAAATAAATATAATCCCTTGGGATTTTTTCCTCTACAGTTTCTACTGCCCTTTGTTATTTAAATTCAAATTTCAAATCCAAAAGAATGCGGCACTACAATTACAAACCAACGGTTTCACCCAACGATAACATTACAGCTGATTGGTGGAAGCAAAAATATTTCCACCAATCATCATTTTCACTTTCATTCATCTCAACTCTCGGACGATTAGCGCTTATTTATCCAGGCTTTAATAACTCATCCACATCAAACAGGACAAATGGTGTCCCTTTCCCCCCTTCTTTCTTCTTCCTTTACAAATCTTATCCTCCATGTTACTTTCTAACCAACAGCAGTTGGAGAAGCTACATGGCCATTAGGATCTGCAGCAGATGACCCCCCGTCCTGTAGTTGCTCTCATAAAGTCAGGGTTAATCATTGCCTTTTTATCTTGCAGTTGCTTTTTCCTCATCGATGTTGCCACTTAAAATGAATTTACGTGTCTTCCCTGCATTTATTTTATGTACATATTTTTATAGTGGGAATAAACCGGTACTTTATGACTCTCGTCCCTGGGATTTTTCTTTGGGGGAAAATGCAACTAACGCTTCGGCTGTGCGGGGGTTGTTTAAATTATTAAGGAGGGGGTCATTAACCAGAGAAATTTTGTATATTGAAAGATTCCTTTTGAAGATGGTTGTTATTAGAATGTAGGGTAAAATAAACAAAACTTTTAGGTGTTACTGGACAATCGGGAACCAAACCACAAATCAGGGAGTCATTATTTTAAGTCAACATTGAATCAACTCCAGTTTGTTAAGAATGGGTTAGTTGTTAGAAATATTTTGGGGAAAAACAATTCAGAATTTTTTTAAACCCTTTAGTTTAAATATTTCTTAACTGATTACCTACTGAATATCAAAGAGGGGGGGGGGATATTTTTCGAAAGAGAAATAAGGCTTAATAAAATCCATATCGCAGAAATTTTTTAAAAAATTCACGATTTAAAGCAGAATTCACGATTTTTAGAAAAAAATCTACAGGAATGCAACTGTTTTTAATAAAGTAAGTCACCGATTTTAAAATGAATAATATCAGTTGTAATTATATATACACATAACAGTGACTATCGTTCATATAATTTACATAAAATTATATTAACCTTTTACTAATTTTTATAACACTTTAAATTATTATTATTATTATTTACATTCCTTTGACGTTTGTAGTCACGTGATATGCATAGTTACGCATATTAATTGATTTCACTTATTATTATTATTACTTATTGATTAACTTATACAAAATAACTAAAATTATAATTATTTTGTATTGTAAGATGTGTATGGATTGAATATCAATTGCAATTAATATCGCATTAATTATAGTTATATATACAAATAACAGTGGCTATAATTAATATAATAAGATAAAATTATATTTACATTTTTCCTCATTGCTTCAATACCTTTAAATAAATAATTTTTTTTATGTTACAAAATCAGTATTAGAATGTTTTTATGTTACATAATCAATATTACAACGCTATAGTATAAGAGGGATTAAATTAGCTTGTCAGCTAATTTAACTCGTCTTATACTATAGCGTTGTAATATATGTTTTTGTTATATGTCAATATATGCATGGATTATAAGGATATATAAATACCCCCCTATCTAAAGAGTAAGTAATTATAAGAATGAAACGATAAAGATATTAAGTTTATTATTTCGATCAGTTCAATTACTTCAGTAACAAAATAAGCACATTAGATTTTTAAATAGAAATTTAAACTCATAAATAGTTAAAAACTTACTCACAATTATCATTCCAAAGGTTTAGAGTTTAAGTAAAATACAAATAAAAATCCGGTTTCTTACCTGTAAAGAAAAAAAATAACATTAATATAATACAGAAGATATCACATTCAAAGCAGATTAAGAAACATTCAAAACAAATTAATGAAAGCATTAATTTATTGTTACATAACGCTGTTTATTTATCTATCAAATGCAAAAATAAACAGAGCGGGAAGAATCAACAGCAAATTCAGTAAAACGTACACAAATATTTTCGAGAAGCAGTAATTAAATAACATAATTACAGTAAATTTCATAATTCTCTGAAGAGATTGAGTATTTACTTTTTTTTACAAACATATGATAGGAAATATTTTGCAAATATTCTGCACTTTTAGATACATTCTTAATTAAATGTTCTCAATTAAGGATCTTATTTAATAAAGGAAACATGGGTATACATAATTTGACAAAATTAAAAGTGATGCTTGTTACCATTTAAAATTGTAAAAAAGGAAATACTTATTACAAGATATTTAAATAATTTGATAAATTAAGCCTCATGATTGAGTACTTTTATCTCTTCAATTGGCATCATAAGAAAAATCCATTGAAGAAAAAGAACACTTAAACATCAAAATTTATAAATATATTTTCCTTCAGTTTTATTTGAACTTTCATATATAGTTTTTATAAATAAAAATCGTTAAATTGTTAGAATGTGTTATTATTATTTTTTTCTTACATTATAAAAATAAATAAAAAAATTTAAAAAAATAAAAAAATGTTTTTTAAAGAAAATTTCTACCTTTTTATTAGTGCTGTAACGATTATTTATTTGTTTTAAGTTTTTTACTTTAACTTAAACAACCGCATCTAATTTTTATAAACAAAAATAATTAAATTGTTAGTATATTTTTTTCTATTTCATTACAAAAATAAACAACAATATAATTTTAAAAGATAAAAATTGAATCTATTTTAGAATAACTCCACACTCCATTAGTGTTGTCAGATGCAAAAATTAAATGTAAACAGTTATTCGCAAATGATGCATGAACGTTCACGTGCGAATATTTCAATTTCAACATTCGTTCAAATGTGCATTATTTATTTATGTACTTTTTTAAAGTAAGTATCATCAATTATGCCTCAATACTAAGGCTAATAAAGGTGTAACAAAATAAAAATGATTTAACAGATTAATAAAACATATAGAAAGAACTGGAAAACTATTTTAGTTTAATTTAACTAGTAGTACAAATTTTTCTTTAAAAAAAATCTCGCATTATGCAGATTAATATTTCATCATAAAGTAAAATTTATTTCATATTAATCCAAATAAAACATTGGAACCAACCTGCCGAAATATTGAGTATCCTCACCAAATTGCACAAACGCGCGAGCACAACATCCATAATGCACAAATACACTTTCAGCACTAAAAGAAGACACAACCCGTCCCGACTAAAAACACCGACTCCGATCCAAAATAATATTCATGGAAGAAAATGGACCAATTTCGGTAGTCAAATGATGAGCGAGTCAAGAACTTTTTCGCCCGAAGCTAGGCCGTGATTGGTCATCTATTCGTAACAGCATCTCCAAGAAGGAATGAAGATCTCATTTTTGTCCGTGAGAAAGCTTTCCAGGAGCTTTTGTTCTATCAATTGACCGTGTCTCCTGTTTGCGCGGGAAGATGATGCAGGGGCGGAAAGACCATTTGGGGATCCATCTAGCGTGGCCGTTAGCCCCACGAAGGCCGGAAACTTAGGGGAACTCAAGAAACGTCCGGTTTTTGAGAAAGATGGAAGATATTTAATGTTGTATCTACTTCGGGGGGCGAAGGGTCATGCCTTGGTGACCCATTGGCAAGGCCGTTATTGTTCTTTCCATCCGGTGTTCGACATAGGACCTCGGCTGGCCCCGATCCACTGAATAACGGTGTTTTTGATGCCATTAGTGTGCATTTATGATTTTTAATGTGTGAAATTTGCATTGTTTGGAGAAGGTCAGTACTGTCATCGATCGATAATTGGATTGCCAATAATGTTTGTCATCAAAAAAAGATGCATCCTAATGCAATCTCTAAACAATTCTTGGAAATCGAAATAGGAAAGGAAATGGACTATTAATACATTGTTTCCAACTTCTAAATTTGGATCTGTTCTAAGCAAAAAGGAATCAAAACCTTAAATCAGAGAAAGAAATGTGCCAAACTTCCAACTATAGGTCATAACCTGGTTACTTCAGATAGCGTTTCCTTTTTATTCTAAAAATTAACCAAATTAACTAATTTAGCATGTTCAAATTTGTTACATTTATTAGAATAGTTACAAATTTAGCTACAGGAATATACATCTCTTAAAGATCTTTAAAATGTGCTAATTCAAATAATAATGTGCTTGCTGCATTTAAAATATTTTTATATTGCTATTTTTTATAAAGAAAATACGGTTTTATACAATAGTACCAAAGTTGATCTTCGCCATACTCATACGTTTACAAAATAAACTAGCAATTTAGTATAAGCAGCAAGTCAATGAAAAAAAATCCTCTTGGAAAGTTGGAAAGCAGGAAAGCAAATATAGATTCCTTTACGTCTAAATTACTATCTGGCAATATAAATTGCAGAGGTTATAAATAGTCAAAATTGAGCCTTCAAAATCAATTTTCAATACTTGAATTTTAAAATATAGTAGCCATTCAACAATTTTAAGTACAAAAGTTGTTCATCTAAATGAAATGGTAGTTTGACTAATTGGATTTAATTTTTTTATTTTCAATTTCAAGAAAATTATAGCAAAATGAAAATTTCAAGCCACCCCCCCCCCATCATTTCAATTCTTTTTGAGCTAGATGGACCGTTTATGAACTCAACAGAGATTTTTACTGTTCTAACAATATATTCTAATCCATTAAAATCCAAACAAAATTATTCTAGGTATTTCTTTCATTAAACAACATCGACAAAACGTTATACGCATATATATATATATATATATATATTAACGAAAGGTGTTTTTGTGTTATAGGGATCAAAATAAGTGAATTGAAGAAATTTTACTCAAATCTTATCATGAGCACATTGTAATAGGTAGTCCTTCTATAAGAATCTAACAAATAGCAAAAAGATATTTCAATAACATAATTTATATGCTATAAAATATACTATAAAAAACTATTATTATTGTGAAAGCGTACAATATCTCTCTCCATAGAAAAGTAAACATATCAACACCAAAATGACGAACATCATATCATTACAATTAAAGCCAATCAATGGGTAAAATAAGTCTAGGATGATATAATCTAATTTCTTTAACAATTCTCAATAAAATCACAAGATTTGTTTTGTCTTTTCACGCCTAATTCAATAAAATTATCTTATCAATTTCAGCGTTAAGCTTCACCCTTTCAATGATGTTCCGCTTCTAAACTGTTTTGGTCCATTTATCGATTTAAAACAATTACAAAAGACACACTCACGCTTTTGAGCTCATCCGAAGATAAACAACAGGATGCGTGATGGTTTGCCTGCTTTATGTTTACTCATTCAAAAATTCTTGTTCTGATCGTAGGCGATAGGTGGCGTTTGTTTAAGTGCAACAAACGGATGTCACGTTTCAAAACACTAATCCAGGGCTATTTTCATCCGATTTCAACAAGTTTTCTAATAGTTCAAATTGAATAAAGATGTCATTTGTTACGTTTATGTTTCGCATTGAAAATTCCTTCAATGTATTGAATATTCCACAACATTCCAATTAATTCCACCATTACGATATTGAAAAGTATTCATTTTCAACTTTTTGAAGCAAGCTTTATTTCACGAATCTTTTTAAAAGTAATTAATATCTTTTAACATAAAGAGTCATTTTTTAAATGCATTAAAATGAATTTCACTAAATGAGTTTCAGTTACAATAATGATGAGTTAAAGCAAAAAAGTCATTGGAGCTTATATATCAAATATAATTCACAGATACTTGAAAAATAAACTGGCTGAACTGGTTGAAAGAAGCAAGTCCTATAATTATGCACACTAAATAATAAGCATTTGTTTGGAAATGTAACATGTAAAATAAGTAATCAAAAGTAATTATAAACGTACATAAAAGTTTAAATGATGTCCCAATGAAAGGGATGTTATTGAGACCACTTGGACTCGATGATGCTTTATCCCTAAGCTTTTAGTTGATGCTGGAGTTTCATAACCGCTTTATAACAATCCGAGAGCTTCAGATAAATTATTTTGTACTTTTGAACAAACTCAAATTATTCAAGTTTAATGTACTTGAATTTAAAAAAATTTTTAAGTACAGAATACACTCATCATACAATTTTAAATTGTTCTAAACAAATAGAATAGTAACGCACAATTCAACAAGTGAATAACTATAAGAACATGCTGTTATGATTAAAATTTACAATGCTCTTTATTATACAAATCTATCACTTGAATTAAATTTTAAGTGCTTACGTTTATGCATTGATGTTATTTGAGAAACAAGATGAATGTTAGAATAAAATAATACACTTTGTGAAAGGGAATAATAATTTGGAAACATAAATACTTTAAAATATAATTCAATTATATTTTACATTGCCTGACATTGCAGTGAATGTCATGGAAAGTACTCTTTAGAATACAAAGAAGATATGCTTTATCTAAGCACGTTATTCTTTATTATATCACTGTATGGTTTTATACACATATGGCGTAAAGTTCACGTTCAGTTTAAAGCAGTTTTAATTTTGTAAAGAAATAAAATCCAAAGAAAAGGAGAAAAAAATTGCTTTAATCGTCGAGAACTTAATTAATTTATGCCAATTCATAATTGAATTTCTTTTCATTTGAAGTTTAAAATTAATTATTTATCAATATCACAATTCGAAGAATAGCAAAAAATAAATTATAGTGAATAAATTAGTTCCAAAGGAAGTTTAGAACAATAAGAAAAGAACACCGTATAAACAAGTAATATTCAAGGCAAAAAAAGAAAGAATGTAATTTATTTTCTTATTAAATAAAAATGATTATGGTTAGAAATAATGATTATCAACAACGTAATCTTTAGATTGGCTAAATAAGAAATAATTTGAAAAAAGCTCGTGATATAAAATATTTTTCATTATTTTTATACAATATTTCAATCACATAACCCATAGAATTTTAAAATAATTTAAAATGCGAACGTAATATGTCAGCATTTTATAGCAATCAATTTATGCTTTATTATATATAAATATAAAGAATAATAAAATAAGGAATATGATTTATTTTCATTTAAATTTAAAACGAGAATCAATAGAAAAATTATTTTTTTACATTGGATTAAAAAGAATTAATTAAAAAAAACTTTTGATAAAAAATATTTTTTGTCATTTTTATACAATATTTTTATTACATGTCCAATAGAATCAAAATTAATTTGAAACCTGCGCTTAGATTGCAAGCACTTTATAAAAATCAATTTATGCTTTATTATAAATAAGTATAGTGAGCTAGGCACCACCATTGCATTTGCAATTCTAAAGAATTAGAAGTATAAACCACCTAAGAATAGCATCACAGTAAACGGAAATATTTGCAACATAAAAGCCATAATTGTTTGTGTTTAATTCACTCAAATCCTCCCCCCATCAACAGAGCTCGGATGGCGATTTCATTTATCTCAAGAAGATAATTTCTTCCCGGAATATCTCGCCACGGAAGCCAACCGTCTATGAAAATGATTCTATTAAATAAATCAAAGACCTAAACACGCGTATCTTTAAAACAAACTTCTCTATCATTAATGAAAATGACTGTTCTGTAAACCGAAAATCCTCCTAAAATAAAATGACTTTTAATTCCAGGATGGAACAGTTGGAGCAGAAAATGAAAGCCCGGGATCGCAGGTTCGATTAAAAGACCCCCTTCATCGAAACTTGGTGCTTAAGTTAACATTATAAGCATTCCTCATCCTGCCGATTTTAGAATAATTTAAAAGCTTGGAATTAGTGCGGAGGATTTATAACCCCGGGCTTTTGGCGGTAAACTGAGGAAGGGATTAGGCAAAATGGTTGCTTTATTTTTTTGCAGCTGGCTCACATACAGGAAGCCTGCTTGTATGTATCAGCTGCGAGGAATGTTTACGCTTCAGAGGCAGAGTGTATTTATTATGAGGTCAGATTTGACTACACTCCAGTTTATGATGGCTGATAAAATCGTTTGCAGACTTGCTATGAAAGAATTAACACAAGTATGTGTACTTAGTCGAGTGGAAAGTTTACTTTTGGAATCACTTGAGTAACCATTATTGGTTTTGAAATGAGGTACAAGTTTTGTTCTAAATGGCAACAAGAAAATGATAACAAAATTTAATACAAGAGAAATTATTCGAGTTATAAAGTTTTCAGTTTAATTCCATTTCAAAATTTTAAGTTTCGAATTAGGTTTTCATTTTCAAAATTCTCAGAATTAAAAGTAACAAAATGTGAATTTTCTTTAGGAATGAAAATTAATTTTAAATAAAATTTTATTAAGCTTGGATGGTTATAAATTTGCAGAATATAAAATACTACAAATATTTTTTTTAAAAAAAACCAGATCAAATTATTTTAATTAATAGAAGTCCCTCTATCTAAAAATTATAATAGTTACTTTTACAGGCTTAGTATTCAGAAAATTCAAAGCCATGATTCACCAAATTTTGTTCCAATATATGTGGGTCTTTAAAAATTTGAATATTATCATAACCAAAGAGGAGGAAAGAATATTTTTATACGAAAACTATTTTTTATTTTTATTTTTAGGCGTTATTATTCATTTCAAATTCTATAAAAGTGTATTAAAAATAATGAATACTTTGTTTTGAAATGATGGTTCAACCGTTTTAAGTTTCTACCTATGTATTCTAATTTGCTATTAAACATAATAAAAAAATTATTATCAATGGATATCAAGAACAGTTTTTTTTCAAACTTTTTGAAACAGATATGAAAGAACAATCATGTCGTGTTTCTATTCATTACTAGAACGTAATAAACAAACAATTACTATTTATGGAGATGAAGAATATTTCTTTCAGAAACTTTTTTAAAAAGATATGAAAGAACAGTCATATCTCATTTGTATCTAAGTATTCAAATTCGTTATAGGAACATAATCAACAAATAAATTATTCATGGATATCAAGAATAATTCTTTCAGAAATATTTTTAAAAAGATATGAAAGAACAGTCATATCTCGTTTGTATCTATGTACTCAAATTCGTTATTAGAACATAATCAGCAAATAATTATTATTCATGGATATCAAGAATAGTTCTTCCAGAAACTTTTTAAAGTAGATAAGAAAAAACAGCCATATCTCAGCAAGAATTCTACAAAATCAAACAGAACCAATAAAATCAACCATAACAATTTTTAAAGAAATCCTATTTAAAAAATATAACATTTTTTCTTGCCTTAATTGCATTTTCGCAATTTCAGTTTGCAAAGAATCGAAATTTGGTTAACTGAAGGCTATAGATAATTCACTAGAATGGAATTCATCAGAAGTAAGTTTCGTGGTTATCTTAAAGAATGGGGGCCGAAAGATTTTATTCGAATGACATTTTCGACATGAAACGTGCGAAGTAAAAGAGAAAACAGCAGTGCTTTCCGTGCCTCGGCCTTTTTGCGCTTGTTTCTGCACCATAAAAGACTTGGCACATTCTAGGCCTAGTCGCTCGGTTAAGTTTAATCTCCCGTCATAAAATTTATGCCTAATTTATGAATCTTCCCGCTCAAGAAATGAGCATCGTTCGATGCAGGAGTTCGAAAAGGCAGTCAAATAATTTCATTACCATCATTATACGCGAAAAACCCTTACCGGTTGGGAAGTTGCCAACGGACGCTAAAAATAAATAAAGCACAAATCGACTGCTCAGAGAGTCATAAAAATTAATACCTTTCAGACGTGACGTACTTTCGGTCACTGATGTTTGAGTACAAGACGCGGGGATGGGGTGGACGTGGAGATGGGGTGGCATTAAAAAAAATAATAAAAAGAAATGTGGTTCTGGGGTCAGCAGTTAACCACATTCCATGCTTCAACTGTAACGAATCAAACGAGGAAGTTCTGTATTAAAAAAATATAAGAAAACGTGCCTCTAAGAAAGAACAGGGATTTGCTATCCAAAGAAAAAGAAAAATGGCTGAAAGAGTTTTGAAGTTTGTTCCTTTCCCCCACTTTCACCTGTTCCAGCTTCGATCTCATTTCCACACGCACGCAATTCTGAAATCGTTTGGAACGCTGCATGTTACTCCCCCCCCCTCCCTTCTTCTTTTTTTGTGAGTGAGGAAAATTTATTAAACGCATGAATAAGACATTTTAATACTTGTAGCAAAACGGCAGATTTTGTACGTTGAATCGATTGCCTTATTTTCTTAAGAGTAGCTTGATAAACAAGAGCAGCATATTTAAAAAAGAAAATTGTAAATGGGGAAATTAATGCAATATGATAGCACTAATTTAATTCTATTGGAGTAATCAAGGTGACGATTTATTAAGTTCTTGTACATTCTTTTAAATTAAAGAGGTTTTCATATTCTTTTAGTTAATGCTGTGGGACATATTTATGAATGGAAACTCCTTATTCATAATATTACATACAAAACATCCCATCGTATTTAAGAAAACAAAAGGTATTACGATTTAACAGAAATGTGATATTTTATTTTGGCATTATATTTAACTTTTTTTTTAATTTTTTTTTCTTTCAACTTTTACTATATCAGTTCAAACAGATGTCGAAATAATGCCAACATTGAGGGACCAACGGCATTAACATTCTAAATTGTGTCACAAATAATTATTTTTATTTAAAAATGGTTTGCCTGGTAATATGGAGAAATAGTTTAAAACAATACAAGAATCTACCTGCAGTAATCAATATAGTCAAACCGTCATACAACGTCATTTAGTTATTTATTTATTTTCTTACATGATATTCATCTAGATGGATATTAAAGTAGCCATGACTAATATGGTCTTTGAGTATGTATTAATTCTCGATATATAGTGCTTAAATATGGCAATGGCAATGAATGCTAAAGAATAAAACAGCAATTTCAGGTTTTAAGTATTTTTTTAACATTTCAGATATAAGGTAGTTTTTTTAATATTTAATTTTTTTTTTCATGTGATCGGTAAATGTGTGGCAATTGAAGGTCAAGGTACGAATCCGCAACGTTAGTTTTTGTAGCCTAGTAACATAACCACAATACAAAAGTATATTTATGTATCGCAGATATTATCTGGCTTATGAAACTAGCTCCACAGTTCTCTCCCACCAATAAGCCGGCGGAGAGGTGAATGATTTTATAACGCCAAGCGTTATGTGAGCGCGTGAGTGAGTTGGCAAGCGAATGAACGAGTTGATGCGTCAAGTGAGTCGGACGGCTTAGTTTGGTTGCGGCGTCGAATAAATCTGACGACTTTTGCTGCAGGTAAATGGCATCACGATAATTGCATGAGGCTGCTGGTCAAGGTCACGAATGCGGTAAGCGAAGGTTGAGATACGAATTCGCGACTTTAGTGTTTGTAGCCAAGTAACATTACCACAATACAAAAGTACACTTGTGTAAAGTAGATGTTTTCTAGTTTATAAAGTTAGAGTCACAAATGTATGTTAGCATTACCATTTCTATGTTAGAAGCTGTTTCTTTCAAATTCCGCAAAACGGTATAAAAGCAGCACTAGTGTAAAAAATATAAATAAAAAAATTCTCAGAGCTCATTTCCAGAATACCTGGATTCATAAAATAATTCGAAACCATTCGACTGAAATGTAAAAGAAACGGAATATCACATTATAACAAATCAAAATCAACCAGGGGAAATATAAATTTAAGGACCGACGAACCGGAATATCCAGGAAAGAACTTATTCCACTTAATTTTATCCTTTTATTTTTTCTTCCTCAAAAGCTTCAGATATTAAGGAACATTACTGCCGTAAAACCAACCTACAATTTGATAAAGTCAGTGGTTCCTGCATTAATGTTCTCGTCCAAATAAGTGGAATGAAGCGACAGTTCTTTTCTTTTTTTTTCCTCCCCCCCCCCCTCTATCTTACATTTTGCTTCACTTCTATGCAAAATGTCTTTGCACCAAGGGGAAATTTACAACGAGGGGTTTTGAAAACCCAATAAAAGGGAAAAGAACGAACATTCCATCCATAAATACTCTTTCTGTTGGGGTTCTCGCCGCATTCCAAGTGGAATTTAAGGAGATCCCAGAGACTTCCATAATTCTTCCTGGCGTAAAAATAATGCCTTTTTAAATGACTTCCCCTACCAAAATGCTGTTGCTTCGATCCAGATCCGGGGTCGTTTGCAAGACTCTTGGCAACGAAACATGATTAATGATTGAAATTCTGGCAACAATACCAGCAATTACTACGCGTAATACGCATAAACCGGTGTCATTTTTATCCCGATAAGTTTACGGCACTTATTGGTATAAATACGTAATATTTGGGTCAAGATTTATTCGCGTTTTAGCGAGAGGGTTTTTGCGTGTAAAGGGGATGTATTTCGATGTGATTAAAAAATTACAAAAAGGTTGATGTTAATAAATAAAGGATATTAAATTAAAGCAGACAAACCCCACAAACACAAATACCGATATTCATGTAAAAATTCAGAAAAAGAAAAATTCGATCCATTAAAAAATGTGGATTTAGAAGTGGAAATTATTAAACAAATGGCAATAGAGATTAATAACATACAATTCGTTATTTAAATACTAAAAAAATTTAAAAAAATACTGTTACAAGCGGGCGAGCGCCGCAGAATTACACCGAAGTTGGCGACATTTGATGAGGAGCTTCGTGCCAGCAGGGTTGGTTTGGCTAAAGGAATAGTCTGGTAGCTGCTGGATCCTACGTGAAGCGCCGCGTTGCTTCGCGTGCTTTTGGGCGCGCGCTCGGTCGGCTATATAAAGGATGGGTAGCCATATTATTGAGCTCGCTGTGATTTACTGTTGCTGTGCTATACGATATCTATTTTGCAGTCGGTTCTTATTGTGTGTAAGGCTTGCATTTACGCTGTAAGTGACTGTTGACTGCTGGATTGTGTTTTCATCTGAAGTTTTACTTTATCGAGTCATCCTGTAATTATCTGTAAATAGCTGTAAATAAATTTGTTTGTGATATCCTCAAGTAAAGTCCATTAAATCCGAACCCGCTACGTTAAAAACATAACAATACAAAAAAAATTCATTGATAAATACAATATTTGTTTCATAACAATCACTTTAAACATTTAATTTTTTTTTAATTCCTACTATTGGCCCACTCTCCCTCCAAATATTTTGTTCAAGTTTTCAATCATAAAAAAATTTTGTATTCATCCACTCAAGTTCAAGTAAATTTTGTTAAACATGTAGTGGATGGCATTTGACGTTAATACTGTTTCTTCAAATATTATTTCATTAATATTGTATTTATTAACTAAAAATAAGTATCTCGCCAAGAATTTTCATTGCCCCACCGCCTAGTAAGTAACAAATTCAGTTTGTTTTTCGCCCACGCCAATGGGGTTGGGCTTAACATGTTTTTTGCCTATTATTTCAAACGATTATGTTTATTTTCTTAATGTTTGATGCATTTAAAATTAAACATTGATAATTAATCGATTTTTCAGACTTATTTTGAAGTACTTTCGAATTAAAATAAAACAAAATAAAGGAAATAAAAAATTTCAAAATCTGTATTGCGTTACACCAACAGGCGTCGAAATTTTGTGCACTTGCATTGCCCCAGTCGACGTTGAAAATTCACGCATGCGCATTGTGTTGTAATTGTTGACAACTGTGTTTTCATATTAATTAGAAGTTGAAAAAATATGCGCATAATACTGTTGCAGTTATCTCAATCTCGATCGATAAATAAAATAGGCTTGACTTTATTTTAAAGATATACGAACTTGATTTGGAGTTTTGTTTTATTTTAGGTATGCTCTGTAAATAAATTGTTTTTAGGTTATTTCTGTGCTTTTCCATGCGTACGAAGTCGCGGGTAAAAATAAGTCAATAATAACATTATGTAGACAGATTATTTACTCTCTTAGTAAACTGTACTTTGATTCGGATCCACTGAAGTTGGTTGTATATCGTTCTTCATATGACTTAACTATTTGTTCATACTTAGCGAATTTAAAATTAAGAACATTAATTGTTTTAAGCTTTATCTATGGTTGTTTTGATTTTAAAATTTCAAATAATTCACAAAACCCCCAAAAATGCCGACTTAAATCTTTTATTCGTTTAGTCAGCTGTAAAGAATCTTAGACTAATAACAGTCTTTAATCCAAGAATACGAAGTAACCTTGAACATTTGAACTTCCGATTACAAAGAATATTAAGCTGCTATTGCATGCGTGTGACGTCACTGAATAGCTACAATGACGTCACTCTCTGCATTAAAATGATTGCATGACCAAAACCTTTCTCTCGTAGTAACCCTGACATCAATAGCAGTGCTACTACGATGCCATTTTTTCCACATTTCATAAATTTTCAACCTTTTATGCTACTCGAACCACCTAGAAATGCACTGAAACGTGAACTCGGTTTATTGGAGTTTCAAGGATCAAGTGCAAATACTTCAGTAACATTTTTTTTCTAAAATTAGCAAAAGGTCAGTTATGATATTGCGACAAATTAATTATTTCGAATACAGAGGATGTTTAGATATGATATTTCTTGTTTTTCTTCCCGTTCTGTAATTGTAACTAACATATCAAGATATAATGCTAAGCTTTTTTTGTGTTAATTATTTTGAATTTGATATTTTCAATTAAAAATACCTGTTATAATCGTCGGGAATTAAATAAGACAAATGGAGATATAATTTTTTTCAATTAGGGGCAATGGTTAAAACTAGAAAAAACATGATAGTTGAGACTTTCGAATGCAAAACAGATACTTTATCCTGACCTCTAAACAACTTGAGTTTTATAAATGCTTGAAAACTTCATGATTCATTGGATTTTCATCAAAAAAATAAATAAATAAATAAAGGTAATAAATTTATCAAAAAAATAATAATATAATTAAAATGTTTTGAAGAAGCATTCAAAAATATATCGAAAAATTATGTTTTATTGTGCGCGGGGTTGGGTTGGGAATGGTTGGTTCATTTCTCACGAATCTGAACTACCTGTAGAGACGGAATTACAAATTTCTGCACCCTAGGTAGCCGTTCAATGCACGGGGTATATTTTGCCTTTAAAAGTTGATCTCCTCTTAATTATTCTGTCATTTTCAATAAAATAAATATGTTGTGGTTTATTTTTTGGAATATGAGAACACTTAATGCAAATACAATCTTTGAACTATTATATTTTCAAATTCTAAACAACACTCATGAAAGGAATATTAAGCTATGTCGGCTTTCTCGCACAGAGGTAGCGCGTCTTCCTCGTGTTCTGGGAGTCCCGGTTCAGGCATGGTTGTTCTTTTGTGTGCTATCTATGAGATGTGTGAATGCCCCCCTTGTAAAATAGGCTGTGCAGGCAAATGTGGTGAGCGTGTAACTGTCGTACTCTTGGCCCTAGTTGGCGCTACTTCAAAAACAAGAGACGCTCCTTTCGGCTTAAATCTACTGCTGTATCAGCGGGGAGCTTGTCCATGGCAAGTGCCATTAGTAACAACAACAACATATTAAGCTGTTATTGCCTGCACTTGTTATTATTGAATGGCTGATGACGTCAATTAATGACGTCAATGTATTAAAATGAATTTATGAATAAAATGTTTTAAACATCACAACATTTTCTTCTTTTTTTTAATGCAATTTGGAACATTTGGTAAACTTTTTTTTAATACCACTCCCCTCCTCCATGGTTACAGCAAAAGACAATGCTATAAGGGAAATCCAACTCTGGTCCTTAGGAGAATACTCACTATTCTAAACTTTTTATCTATTTTTGTTTAAACCTAATGATCTTTACACATAGCAGAAAAAGACAAAATGATCAAAACTTGGAACAACATAACCAAAATGTTTTTTTTTTAAATATATCATTTACTTTGCTTAGTTCACTTAATTATTAGCAGTAAAATCAACTGAATGGACTGATTTTTCATATGTTAGGACGTCTCCCACCCACCCGCCACCCCACACCAACTACTGCACCAATAGGCCATGCTCTAGACTGACATAAACGGGAAATCCAGCTCTGGTGGGGGGGGTCGAGAGAGAGAGAGAGAGAGAGTATTCAGCATCTTAAGCCTTTCGTGTATTTTTGTTCAAACTTAATGATCCTAAACGCTGCCAGAAATGACAAAATGATCAAATCTTGAAACAACTTAAAATGTTTTGTTATACCAATTACTTTACTTTAACGTAATTATTAGCGGTAAAACCAATAGACTAGGTTGATTTTTTTTAATGCAAGTACACCTCCATCTCCGTCCTAACAATTGAACTAATAGGTCATGCCATTGACTAGGGTAAACGGAAATCAAGCTTTGGTTCATTGGAGAGTAAACAGTATCCTAAGTTTTTTTTATCTATTTTTGTTTAAACTTAATGATTCTAGACCAGGCGAACCATTGGCACGTGTGCCATTGATGCCACGGGGCACAATATTTTGGGCAAAACGCCGATCAAAAAAGTTTGCATTTTAGTTCAAAATAACAAAGTTCATTGTGAAGTAGCAGATGACTCCGCTTCAAAGTAACCTCTTTCCGTGCCAAAAGCAGCCTCTTTCAAAGCTAATATACGTTATTTGTCATCTAATCTGCAACAAAAGAAGTCACAATAATGCTACTTTAATCTGAATTACACGTAAAACTAAAACCTGAGCTAAATGTATTTTTTCGAAGCAAATAAAGAGTTAATAGTATTTAGTTTTATCATTTTTCCTTGTAATCACAAGTAAAAATTATTTGACGGTACGTCTATACCTCATCAAACATTTCTTTAGAAAAAAATGGCACGTTCAACAATAAAGGTCCCCCCCCCTCCTTTCCTAGACACTGCAAGAAAAGTCAAAATGTCTTTTCTTGCAATGGAACAACGTAAATGTATTTTCTTTCATTCTGGAACAACATAACCAAAATGATTTTGAAGTACCATTTAATTTACCGCAATCATTAACTGTGAAATTATCTGAAGAGATATTAAACGATAAATTCGCTTCAAACGGAAAAGCTTAGAAGCCATGGGAACGAGAACATCCACTAGGTCTTGAGGGACCAGATTTTTTCCGATCTGCCCAGAAGAAATATTACGACAAAATACCTGGCGAAGAAAAGAAGCCATGTGGCGGCTTTCGACACCTACTTTTTACCCGTTGGCAACAGTTAACGAAAAATAGTCGAGAACTTCCGAAAAAGTGACTTCACGATGTACTCAGTCGTCCCATTCATCACTTTTACTTCAGCCGGATCGTCCCTGGAGAGAAAAGGGAAGTTCTAAGCTGCTAATGTGGCTTTTGTTTTCAACCGCCAGGAAAGTTTCGAATGTTTTCCGGCGCTCTCTGGGAACGGTTTATTGCTCGGCATAATGGCGAGTGGCACAAGAAATTGAGATATTTCAACGCCAACGGCAACAGCAATTCGCCAAACAAACAAGCCAAAAAAGAAAGAAAGAAAGAATGAACATCATTAAAATGATGTTCCGAGAAACTTATAAGTATGTTTTTATTTTATTGTTGGCGAAAGTTGCTCCCCAGATAAAAGCGTTTGGATGTTTTAACTGGAAGCGAGGGGAAATAAAACGGTAAAATTTAGTTTATTCTTTAAATTTTACAGCTTGCTAAATACTCCAGTTAGATTAAATACCCTTTTCGACGGCGGCCTTATAAGATGGCGAAGGAAGGTTTGGATATTTTCTCTTTCTTATTTCTGGTGGCAGCATTAAGAGATTAGAATACAGTAAACAAATTCTCGTTTGGGAGAATTACATCAGAAAAGGGTGGATTAAATTGTTAAAAAAAAAAAGATTTTGGAAAGTACGAAGTTAAAACGTGTGAGGATATTCATTTTCAACAAGGTTAAATTCGTATTATCACCTTAAATTAATTAAGTCTTAAAAAGTAGTGGAACTAAACTGGTGGTAAATTCAATAATAACAAATAAAAGAAATGGAACACTTAAAATATCATTTGTATTCATTTCAAATTCCAAAACTAATTTACAAAGTAAAAACGGATAAATGTTACAAATTTAGAAAGAATGTAATTAAATGCTTGTAAAGAACAATTTTGTAATATATTACGCTGGAAGTTTTAATTTTATACACGACTGTTTATCCGCCCTCTATTGAAATGCATTTTTGGAAATATCTGTTTACAATTTCATTAAAGAATCATTCTAAGTGCCCAGGGCATTTAAATGGAAATAGGTTCTAATCAATTTTTAAATAAGAAAACGCAATCTACACATTACATTCGAATTAATTCACTTAGGAAATCATATTCAAAATTAGAAATGAAAATTTGTATGATTAAAGCAAATAAAAGCGATATGACCCAAATTTAGAATTTGTAATGATTATATTTTTAAAAAAAAATTAAAGGTTTCTAAGAAACAGAATTAAAAAATGCTTCTATAAAATTATTTTAGATTAAACAAATAATTAGAAAATTAAAAATCGAATAAATTATTTCAATATTTTCTTAAAAAATATCTGCTCGTTATTTCATTAATGTTATATTCTTATTAATGATATGCATAAGGTATTAATTATTGTATATATACATTATGTATTGAATGGCAGCCTTTAGAACCTTACTAAAATTAATCTTAGTTCTTTTTCATTATAATTTACATGCATATAATTAGTTCTTTTTCGTTATAGTTTACATGCATATAATTATAAAAATATAACAAAAAATGAAGAAGCTAATTAGGAAATTTCATAAAATATTGAATATTATTCTCTGAAGTAGGATTTTTTTACTATCATGAGAGAACATGATGTTGTTTTCGTTAGGAGGTTTTGAATAATTGAAGGGAACGAATAACTAAAGCTCCAAATCGCGTAGGCAATGATATCAACATCTTTTTATCGCATATTTTTTACCTGCTTTAACCGATCTTACATTATTATTATGTAATCTTCTTTGACAGCAGATGTGTTTTTAAAAGGTTGACCTGCTTTTGATTGCTTTATTACTACGTATACTTCTTTGACAGCAGATCCGTTTTTAAAAGGTGACCTGCTTTTACAAGTATTGCTTTATTATTACGTATGCTTCTTTGAAAGCAGATGCGTTTTTAAAAGGTTAACATAGAATTACGACATTATAGGTATTATTTCATCTCAAAATCGATCGACTTCCCAAACTTTATTAGACAGCTAAAAAAATTGAAAACCAAAGTTTTCTAAAAAATACATCTATAGAGAATCGGATAGAGACCGATAGAGAAGTCTCGTGATTGTTTCAAACCGGTTTAAACTAATTAATGCCTTAAATTAATTAAGACAAACAATGAATTACAAAATAATAATGTTCTCACAGGATAACTTGAAGCTCGCGATCGTATATTTTATTTTTTTAAAATTATTATTGTTTCATTCAAGAGAACCTTAGTCATTCATAGAACTTTAAACTGCACCATTTTATTAAAAACTGTTGAGAGACAAGAATCTTTATAACTTCGTTAAAAGATTGATGAAATAATTTATGAGTTTCAGGAACAGTTATTTTATTATTTTCTATGTTCTACATTTCACAAAATGAAACCAACTCAAGAACAAACGATATTCACTAGAATGCAATCTAATAAAGCACCACCAAAAAGGATCATGGGTATTATACCTTGATTTTCATAAAGTAAAGCCATCTGTTGTATCAAAGGAGAATATAATATTAATGTAATCGTCACACAACTCAAAACATGGGATATATTGGTTATTTTCCACACAGCAAATAAATTTGTTTAGCATTTTGATATTTTAATGAGACTACGTATTACACAAGTTGCTACCTTACAAGAATAAAAAATAGAAAGTATATAAATACCCAATATTAAAAATATAACATCAATGAAGACGATAAAATCTCAACTGCAGTGCATTCATTGCATATTGATTTCTTTTATATATTAAAAACAAAAACAAAAACAAAAAAATATTCACTATCAAACTTCCAGAAAAATAAATGACCACAGAACTAAGTACCGTCTCAAAAAATGAAAACATCAAAAACCCGTTTAAAATCCATACAGTTAAAATGGAAACATTCGCAAATGAAATACCGAGAACCAAACCAAACACCAATTTTCTTGTTGTTCCAAGTCGAGCAAAACCCATCGATCACAGACAAACCTAACAACACCAGACCATCTCGGAAGGACCCGGTCGTTGCCTATTACCGTTCCTTCATTACGCATCCACTGAGCACCCTCATTAATTCCAAAAACGAACCCCAAGAATATATATATATAGAAAAAATCCAACGTCTGTACTCTTTGGCCCTGGGTAATCCATCACAGTAAGGCACCGCGTTCCTGGCTCGCAGCAGCACTAAATCAAGCGCGGGTCAGCTTCAAATAAAAATTCCAGCACATAAATTCTGCTGCTGGGAGCCGCTTTTTAAATGAAATCCACATTAGTTGCGGATTGTGGCTGCAGAACTCTGCAACACCTCAATTATTATTCATTCTGTTCTGCGACGGAGGTGAATGGGTAGAGGAGGAAAGAATCAGTTGGGTAGAGGAGGAGGTGAACGTTGCCGTTTCTGACAGGTATTCCTGACTGGCGCCTGTCACGTGATACGAGATTTTAAAATGCGTGTCAGAGTGAACCCGAAGTGTTTATGGGCTTCGACTTTTAAAGGTGAGTGGTGGAAAAGTTTTATAAATTAACTTTACGGTTTAGCAGAGCAGGGTTTCGACAGCACGGACTTAGTAGGGAAATCAATTGAGTTTAAACTCGGAAAAAGTGCTACAAGGTAATTTCTTTTTCTACCAATTTCTCTATATATTTTAAAGAAAATACTGAGATGAGAAATGAGAATTCATTTCATTAATGCATTCATTAAAATTAAAGATAAAGTTTACAAGATTACTTACAAGATAAAGGTTATTTTTCTTACGTTTCTATCATGTTTAATTTTATTCTAGGAACAGAAAGTCAAAATTAAATAGAAGAAAAGCAACATTTATGTGTTGAGAGTGAGATTACAGTACATTGGAGCCATAGAACTCACCATCTGTAAATCTTATAAGATTGGGCTTTGGTACTATTTGGATTGAGTTATTGAATTATGGAATACACCAGTTTATTTCATCGATTCTTTAGTTGTTATTGTTAAAACTTAGTTTTGGAGAGAAAAATAATAATAATACTGAATCTAGAGAGAAAATAGGGGGGGGGGGATTGTTTACATTGCTCGAGATTGGGTGAAGGTAATTCGGTTAGAGTGTGAGGGTGTACCTCGGTCTTCGTTAATTTACAATGTCATTGATATCGTATTCTGAAAGATTTGTTATTGTTGGATTAAGATTTGCATGTCTAATACAGGAAACTAACATTATATAGTACTTCTGATTGTTCTGTAAGAACATAAGATGTATTCACATGAAGCAAATTATTAGGCACACTAGAAGGCCACACCTACCTCAAATCACCAGAAAGGTTCATGGTAAGTAGTTCTCGCCGAGCAACTACTGGAATATAATAATTAATTTATTAAAGACATTAAATAAATCTGTAAGACATACGTCTGGGACCACAAGTTTTACAGAAAACTTGTACGTTCTATAATCCTTAAACGAGAAAACTCGTGAGCGATCCTCAACAGATAAGACGTGAAACACGAGAAAACTCGTGAGTGGTTCCCAACCGATGAGACGTGAAACACGAGAAAACTCGTGAGCGGTCCTTAATTTGCTAAGTAATATTAACCTTTGGTGCGAATTTATCATATTTAGTTAATCGACCCATCATCCTTGGCAAGGTTTTCGGCGTTCATTTCCTGTATGCAGTTCATAATATTCGACAATCAAAACTGTGCCTTAGACGCCTTTTCCTCAGCTGACTCAAACCAAATTTGGTATCGAACTATACTTGCAATCACAAAATTCCATAGCATATTTGGTGAATTGAAGTGACGGGATTTTTAAATTGTCGAGTTAACATGCTTCTTAAAGCACAGACCGATACTCAGCTAATTTCTCATTAAATATAGCTCACAATTTGAGAGCAGTCTACAATATAGATGTTTAATATGGGTAATCAATTTTATCTATATACCTCTCTTGGTTTTGCACGTCTCGCATAATATTACACTGGAACATCCAGACAGATAAATTTTCCCTGAATGGATTTTGATCAAACTTTGAAGAAAATCTACAAAGACCATATACCAAGTTTCATCCGCCAACCTAGAAGCGTCTTTGATTATATTTGTCTCAGATAGACAAACGGACATTTCTCAAACAATGTCTTTTTCAAACTAGGAGAAGTGTGAAAAGTAGATTTGTCAAAATATTACGTTTGAACTTTTTAGTGACTACAGTATTTTCTCTATGCAGCATAAACGAGAAAGTAAAAATGTTATAAACTTACTTTTTAGACAGAACACTTATAACGATTTGAACTCTAACTCACTCTCTAAGGATATTTAAAATCGTTTTATTTAAACATCCAACTTTAATACTACTCTCTCCCATTCCGTTAAAAAATTGTAGTCCTGAACCATTAAAAAACATAGAAAAAAGACTAAATACACAATTGAATATAGGTTCGTCTGGATTCAATCTACATAAATCTACCAATCCCTGTTTGCCTTACATACTAATATTCGAATAACAAAATCATTTTCCGCTGTCGCCATCTTTAAAAAACCACCCCAAATTTAAACTACTTTAAAAACAGCTTCACAAAGGGCGCTTTAGCATCGACAATAATAATCTCCAGTCGAGAAGTGTTTTGACACAAATCCTTCTTCAATTAGAACCGCAAGCTGCTCATCATCCCATTGTTAACAGTTCCTTTTTTCGGGCATCCTGTTGTTGTTGCGCGCACAGAAGATCGCCGATGGAAGCGCGATGATAATCCATACAAATTACACACCGGATGCGACCCATGGGCAGCCCAGATCGGTAGGGGTACGGGGGGGACCCAGGTATCGGCTCCTTCCGCTCCATAAATCCCCGGGCGTCATTAATTCTGCTCGGGTCACTCATCCGAGGACTGCCCACCCCCACAGGTAACGATCTTCTGCCTACCTTCTCCCCCCTCCAATCATCCTTAGACTATTCTTTAGGCAGATTGGTACCGAAGCGTGAGATATGGAAAAAGGGGTCAGCAACAAATTGAATTGGGGGTGAGGGTGGCAGATGGATACCGGGTAAGGGGCTTCGAAAAATAGAAGGAACTGTTATTGAACGTTCGCCTATCACCTGTTAGGGTGTTATGTGATATGATCAGCTTAACGTATCACGTAATAATTTTAATTAATTTTTGATAGCTGATTTTCTTTATTACTGACTTAATTACAAAGGACTATCTAGGAGTAATGTGTAGATGTACAGCGGTAAAAAACAAGCATAACACCTGTTAAAATTTTGATACTCAGATAAGCATTTTCAAATCAATTAAAGAGTCTTGTTAATTAACATTTGCTATACCACATTCTCAATAATAATATTATATTATATTATATATATCAATTAATTTTTGATAACTGATTTTCTTTATCACTGAGTTAATTACAAAAGTTTAAAGTGACTATCTAGGACTGATGTGCAGATGTACAGCAGT
>JAOUZG010009324.1:1446488-1464013 GCA_026289955.1 Argiope argentata
TCACAATTCACCAATTATGTATGATTATTCATAATCACCGATTCACAATTCCCCAATTTTGTATGATTGTTCATAATAACCAATTATGTATGATTATTTATAATTGTCAGTTTACTTCATTTATCGTAGTATATATACTCTGGGCTCAAAACGCCTAAAAGCATATACTGAGTGGAACATCAATAGCAAATAGACAAAATAGAATGTATCTCACTTTTTTTCTTACTTTTTTTCCGATTCTTAAATAACAATTTTAAAAAAAATTGAAACTTAAAAGGAGACAAAACTGATTCGAACTTTAAAAAAAAATGTCATAACATATAATCAGGGATTCTGCAATCAACAACCATCTAATAAACGAAACACCATTAAATAGAACGTCTTTTCCTATCTTAAAAAAATGATGACAGTTGATTTGGCATTAAACGCATCCTCCCACACCGATAAACTATCATCAACCAAATCCACTCATCACCTTTAAAAGTTTTTTTTTTTTTCTAATTTTATTTTTTAAATCCCGAATTCTTTTCTCCGATTTCACTTTGCAGCCAGCAACTTTCATTCATTTAAACTCCAGAAACAAATGATCAGGAAAGAAAGCAAAACCCCTTTGCTCAGGTCCTGAGTGGGCGTCATCTGAAAATTGGCGGGAGAGTGCCAAGATCTCGGATCAAGTGCAAGAAAAACGATGCGTCAGTCAACGAACCCCGATCCAGTCATTCCGAGATGTCACCCAAGTGCCTTCCGGGATTGGATTCGGGCTCCGCCAAGCGATTAGAAAGAAATTAGAAAGCAAAAAAAGTTGAGAGAAAGACGAGCGCTTCGCTCACGAAAAGTGTCTTTAATCTTTCCCCGAAGGTTCTCGTGTGAACCTGATCGTGGGTAACAATTACAGGGGAAAATTTTTAAATGGGCCCTTTTGAGCGGAACAGATAGGTTCGGGTTTCTCGATTTCCGCAGTCGATAAAAACTCTCCGGGAGGCAGGCGAAAGTGATCGAACATCCCCAATAATTGTTCGTAATCTATACATCCGGAAGTGCTGAACTTGTGACTTATCTTTAATGGATCTCGTTTTGGTGCTGTTTTAATATCCATTAGAAGAATCACGATTCGCTTTTAGATAATTCAAATATTTTACAATATTGAGGTGTTTTTGGATTTTTCTCCACAACAGGCAACCCTTTTCCATCAGCCATTAGCACCTAAAGGCCTAGAAACTGTAGAGGGGGGAGGGGCGAAGAAAAGGGTAGAGGTATCAGCATTAAGCAGGTACCAATACTACAAAACTTTTCGATCTTGCTGAAACCAAACTCGATGAAGAAGAGGCAATGATATTTTGTACAGACATTTATCTAATTTTTCTAAGCCCCTGCTTATGAGTTATTTATTTCTGCTGTATCTATTAATAGGCATAGCAAGCCAGTGTCCTGGCATAGGGGTAGCTTATTTTTCCTGTGATCCTGGGTTCGAGTCCCAGTTGCGGCATGGTTATTCTTCTGTGTTCTATTCACGAAGTGTATGAATGTACAACCCTGTAAAAAAAGGGTTGTGCAAGCGAATGTGATGCATAAAATATCTAAGTCATACTCTTGGCTTCAGTTGGCGCTAAAGAAAACACAAGAAACGCTTACTCAGCTTAAACCGCTGATATATCTGCAAGCGACTTTGTAAAGTGCCATAAGTAACAACAACAGGAATTGCTCCATAAACTTGGTGTAGTCGGCTCAAATGTGTATCGGCAGAAATACAAACATTGAATTGATTTGTAGCTCTACATTAAAGAAAATATTTCGATTAAATCACTGCAATATATTATAAATAATAACTCACCCATAAATGATAACGATTTTTCTAAATTTAATATAAAGTCTATGGCGAAAATAAACTTTTTTTACAAGCGATTTTTCCCTCCATCTAAAATATAAGCCCCAACTATATTAAATATATGCGCCATTTAAATGAGAAAGTAAATAAAAAATGATCTAAAATATGGATGATTTTCATAGTGATGTAGTGAAGGTACCCCTTTTGTGTGTGCTAGCAAAATTATTTGTCCAAAAGTCCTTGAACTCTGATAAGTTTGCCTATTATATTTACTTATTTATGTATTGGTTTTGTGAGCCGTCACAAAATTCTTTGCCCAAAATTCCTTGAACTCCAATAACATAACAAAGATTATCTTTGATTTGTGAATTTTTGGCTTATTGTCTTGATTGGTAGACGTTCGATAAGATAGAACTAGGTATTAACAAAAACAAACAGAAAAAAAACCTACGAAAGAAATTTTTATAGTGATATGAGTCAAAACTGCCCTTATTTATTTTTATTTTTCTGCGTCATCCAAAACTTTTGACAAAACTCCTTGAAAACAATATAACGAAAATTATCTGTAAGATCTGTAAAATTTTTGGCTTATTGTCATTCATCTAGTAGATGTTCGATAAGACAAAGCTAAATATTAATGATAAAGCAAAAGAAAAAAAACATTAAATTTTTTAAAAAAAGTTTACTTATTTTACTTATTTATTTATTTATTCGTTTTGTGAGTCCTCACAAAATTCCTTAAACGCCAATGACATAACAAATGTTATCTTTGATCACAGAAAGATTATCTTTGATCTGTGAATCTTTGACCTGCAGTCATTAATTTGTAAATATTTGATAAGATAGAACTAAAAATTAAAAAAAAAGAAAGAAAGAAACACCACTAAATTGACTTTCTTACTGATATCAGAAAAAGTAAAAGAAAAAAAACCCTGCCTATTTTGGTTTCTTTTGTACGTCATCTCAATCCCCCCCCCCAAATTATTTGAATATCAGTTACGTTAAGAATATGTTTGATAAGTGATTATTTAATCCAGTGTTCGTTAAAACAGGGCTAAATATTAAAGTTGTGGAGGGGAGAATACTAAAATTTATGAAAGAATTAAATCTTAAAATCAATTAGTTAAGTTTCATTTCTCGGATATCTTCCGTAATTAAGTTCGGAAAAGTACAACTGCTTACAGAACGAATTGGTTCTTTTATGGCAAAAGTTAAAAAATAAAAGTTACACTAAACAGTAAAAGTTGAAAGTTAAATAAAAAAAAGTGATAACAAGTAAGAGTTCACTGCAAAATTAAATGTACAAATAGATTTTTTTTAAAAAAAGGCTGTAAGCAATGTATTTATCAAATAATGATTCAGATATCTGACGGCAAATGTATTTACAAATAAGCGATCAAACCACCAGAATGCTTTACCAATAACGATTACTGAAACCAATCACAATAACTGTCCAAATATCATTACATAAATATATGATTTGCAATCATCCTATTTACAAAGCGGAGCTAGAGAGGAAATTGCCTCAGACGAGCAATACCATCCGTGGAACCGATACTGCTTTCACTCAAAACAAGCCACCTATCACGAATATATACGTGGGATTGAAATACTTCTCAGCCAATGCATGCGCCACGGTGCTGGTGACAGATTAGGACGTAAATATCGATTGCAAATTAATGACGGGATGTCAAGCGTAACAGGACACTTTCCAACAGCCCCCCCCCCCACCAACCTGATGTTGGCGAGTACATATTTTGTTCTTGTTTTTAAACCAACTTACAACAAAGTGTAAGCTGAAAAAAAAAAAGTTCTTGAATTTTTGTTTCTCGTCCATAAGTTTTCTGCTCGCACTTTTCTATCTTAGCCACTGGGGAGAAGGGTTTTTTTTTTCAAGAGATTATCAATCATATAACTTTTGGATAGAAGGTAAAAGAGTATCATATTCAACGAATTTTTTTCTTCTTTCTTTCTTTTCCTTCAGTGGTGTTTTTTTTTTTTTTTTTTTTGCATCTTTCTTGGAAATATAAATCTTTAAAAGCAAGTAGATAGTTACGTAAATGTGTTTTTGGCATCATGACAGATTTTTTTTTCTTTCCTTTCCACCATTTTTTTTTTAAAAAAAAAAGGTTTCTTAGTGATATTTGACCTGAATATCATAGGTGAATAAATACAGTGAAAACACAAAAAAAAAAAAAAATAGAATATCAACTTGTTCGCACTTGTTTCTTTTTGGAAACAAAACAAAAAAAATCGAAACTTCTATTCAGTTAAGAGTTGTTCTTAAGAACGTTAAAAATAAAAGCATGAAGGTGATAAAGTGTTTTTACTTAAGATTACAGAAATAAGAATTTTAGGGCGTTTTTTCTCCTCTTTTTAGAAACTACTTTACTTTTCCTAAATTGTTTTTAAAAGTAAAAGGACGCCATCAAGATAATATAATTCAAAGAGTTGGAAATACAGAACTCTGTAATCATTGTTTATTATTACTATTTTTTATTATTTCAACTCAAAACTTCAATTTGAATACAACTGCCATCTACTGGAATTCTCGCATTTGTAAATTTTGAGGAGAACAATTTTAAACATACGTAATGCATTTTTAAAAGCAATTTCGAATATCTTTTCGAAATAAAATGTTTCAGACTTAATTCAGTAAAAAAAATTCAACAAATGCAAATAAAGTAAATTAATTTTGCTTCAGAAATCGAAGAAATAAATACAAAGAGAGAGAGAGAGAGAGAACAGAAAAGAAAAGTTTGGAAATAAACCAACATTTTACTGTGAAGTTAAAAAAAAATAATTGGTAGACAATTTTTTTTTATCTTATCGGTAATCCAAAGTTATATGGATATTAGAAGTTAATGATATTGCTTTTACATGAGTGTATAGTAACAAAGTCTTTGTATAGACGATAATTAACTATAACAATAGACTAATACACAATAACAAATACTTTAGTCACAACTACACAAAGCCATTTTGAATTATTGTTAAAATTAGGAAGACAAGAATAGGAATATGAAATATCAATTAAAAAAACACTTTAAAAAAAGTTCCGATCGAAATCTTAATAGCTTAATATGAAATAAAAATATATGAATATCGATGTTATCTATGAATTTAAGTTGGTATTTAAATTAAAACAAAGTTTGTAGCTTTTCATAATTGTGAATATTTCAACATGATTGCTTTGGTTTATTTTTCTAATTTCTAAATTAACAATGTTACGCGCAAAATCTTTAAAAGCTAAAAAATATATATTATTATCATGCAATTATTTTAAAATGTAGGATTTGCCATCACAACAGTCTGAGTAATGATGAAATGATTTACAAAAAGTTAAATTGAATGATATTTTATGTTAAGAGAGGGATATAACTAAGTACGAATTTAGAAGTTAATAAAAAAAAATCTTCATTAAAGAATGAGTTACATAAAGAATTTAGAAAAATTTTTACAAATTCGATTTCTTTTACTTAAAATTTTTTTAATTAATAAGAAACTGCAATTAAAAGCAGCATTTTATTCAAGAATGGTTAGTTATATTTTTCTTTAAATAAAACATATTATATAAATAAGAAGCTAAATCATTAATTGTTTATTTTTGGTTTTCAACATTTTTATTTCCCATTACTGAAAAAAAATATCTTCATGTTCGAATCGAAAAACAAATACATAAATGAGGGCCAAAAAAATTATATCGATAAAATAAATATTTAAAATATATCTTTATATAAGTTTAAGTTTAGTTTAGAATATATAATATATATATAACACATTAATTTAAATAATGCATATGTATTATATATATGTGTATATTATAAATTTATAAGGCCCAAGAAAATGAAAATACGTTTGTTGAATTTATTTATAAAGGATAAAATATATATATATATCTTATTGAGCAGCTGATAAAATAATAAGAAAAAAATATATTAAGAATAATTTTTAATATTCAATTCTTTGTGAAAATCATAATTAATGTATTTCTTAGTATTCTTTTTAGATTACACGAGCCAATTTTCTTTAATACACAAAAAGGAATTAATAAATATATATATTACATCTCAAATGTGTCATCAAAAAGCATATCTCATATCCTGTCTTACACAAACAATTGTAAAACGCATCTATTACACTCGCTTCTCAACACACCAGGTGATCCAACTCATTCCCCAAAACAAAACAAAAGTCATGACTTACCTTCAGTGAAATCATAGTACGTCGATGCGGCGATAGCGCCCTCTGACGAAACCAACAACAAAAACACGAGAAACACACGATAGAACACCGTCCTCATCATCGCAATAATCCAAAATACGAAAACACACAGAACGGAAAATCCACAACAACAAATACAAAAGGTGCACTGGAATAAATATTAATAATCCATCCAACAACAGCTGCAGGACGAACGACGGAGAATCCTACAAACTACGGAATTTTTTTTTTTTTCCACGCCGCACCAAAACCGCTGAAGTTTCGGCAGACGATTTCCAATGGAACAGGCACACAACACAGACCCCGACTAGCGTGCACCCGCCACCACAGAAGCAGACGCACGGACTGAGGAGCCGGTTTTTTCGTTTTTGCCCGTTGCGGCCTCCCTCTCTCCTTCTCCCTCCCCCCTCCCCACGGCGATTCACGACCGGAGTTCGAAAATCGTGATTCACCCCCGTCCTCCTCCACCCTCACCTCTTCTGCTTCTTTTGTTTTCGGAGATCATCGCTACTTTTCCTACTCTGCCACGGCAGATTTGCAGCTGGTGAGGGTCAGATGAGTGCTATGGTATTGTCCTAAGTAGGAAAAAAAAATGTGGATAATCTGCTGAATTGTAGACAATAGAGAGGTTGATTTCTGTTATTGTTGTTTTTTATTTGAGTATTTCTTTGCTATATGCTTTTTCATGCGGTGGTAATCTTAGATGAAATCTCACATTTTTCTTATTTTCATTTCATCGAATTTCGCTGAATCGAAGATGATTGGAGAACTATAAAAAGTTAATTTATGCACATAAAAAAATGATTTATTAATTTTCCTTTTAAACAACAAACAATGACATAAAAACAATGGAAGTAGTCTCCACAAAACTTTATATCATACTATCACAAATAAAAATTAATTGTGTTTCAGATATTTGTGTTTAGACTGAAACTAAATTTTGACACAGAACTATGTTTGTAGTCACAGAATCGCATGCCAATTTTGATATATTTGCGCTTTAAATGACAATGACGTACAAAAAGGAAATATTAATGTTCGGCGTGAATTTAGAGCTTTTGCTGAATCGATCATGTAACATTTGGCGAATTATTTGGCGATTAATCTCTAGTGTTTTAGACACGTTTTTCCCAGTTGACTGAAATCAAAACTTGACTCTAAACTACAATTGCAGTCATTCACAAAATCGCCTACCAATGTTGATATAATTACGTCATTGCTATCTCAAATAAAAATTAATTGTGTTTTAGATGTGTTCTTTTCTAACAGATTAAAATCAAATTTTGACACAGAACTACGATTGTAGTCAAAGAATCGTATGCCAAATTTGATATATTTGCGCTTTAAATGACAATGGTTTACAAAAGTTACGAAATATTAATGTTTGGCTTGAAGTTAGAACTCTTGAGAATCGATCATGTGACACTTGGCAAATTATTTGGCGATTAATCTCTGGTGTTTTAGACACGTTTTTCTCGATTGACTGAAACCAAAATTTGACTCAAAACTACAATTGCAGTCATTTACAAAATCGCCAACCAATTTTGATATTTTTACGTCATTGCTTTATTGTTGAGTTATCGCGTTTATATGCTTTTTTTTAAGTACAGACCGACGGACATTCAACTAATAATAGGATTCGGCTCAAAATTTGATCGGTGCGTACATACTAAATTTTAAATCCGAGTATCAAATTTTATCCACTTAACTCTGTTTTGTAGTCAGTTTAATTTATTTTCAGACGATCAGATTTCCAATAAAATTTACTTTAAATTTGAAAGGCTCTGAGTGCCGAATTTTATATAGCTAGCTTCTCTTGATTTTATCTTTATTGCGTTAAGTTATAATCTGATAACCGGAGAGATAAACTTACTCGGAATGTAAATTGCTTAAAATTTGCTAAAAATCTACAAATTTGGTGCAAAGACGAAATAACATAATCCATGCCTCCATTTCAAAGTATTTTTGAGTTATTTTTGTCACAGACATTTTCTAAAATTATATTTTTCGAACTCAGGAGGTCAAATTTTTTGACATTTAGAACACTTTCTTTATACTTCGTTTAAGAGAAATTTAAAAAAGTAGTATTATTTTAATTAATTCTATATTGTTTCGACTACAAAGGATCATGAAGTTATAAAAAGTTAAATTCAGATTAAATAAGGAAATTAATTTTAATTAAAACATCACAAATATTTTTTTTTTTCTGTTTTACAAAATTTATTCCAAATTTATATTCCTTAACAAATAATAAGGGGAAAAAAGAATAAAAGCAGGAAATGTCTTAACTATTAAACACAGGAAATAGTATCTTTATACTTCCAACTTTAATTTCTTTTTACTATCTCAAAATAGCAAACGATTTTTCTAGTTTAGACAAACGATTTTTCTACTGTTAGTTTAGTTATTAAAAACAAATCAGAACTGAAAAAGGATAAGAATGCATTTCTTAAAAATGTAAGTACTAATAACTTTTTATTTTCGAGTTGCTGTTACAAAATTTTATTGATTTCTCTAGCAGTATTGCAACATCTAATAAGATAAAAGGCAAAACCAAATATTTATTGAATCGCAGACTTTCAACTAAGAATATATCTCTTCTCCTCAGTATAACTTTATCAAAAGCTCAACTTTGAAGGAACAAAAGACATTTTTTAAGAATTCTTTATAAAAGAAAAAAGAGAAAAAATCTTAAGGTAAAAGAAACTATAAGTATCAGAAATGGTCTTCGATTACACAGAGCATTATAGCTGATCTTGTTTTAATATTATATACGTTGGATTATGTTCTAATGTTGAAAAGAATTGTTGTAGTACTGAAATAGATAACTTTTGTTAAATTCTAAAAATATGCCATTTATAGAGTTACATTTATTTTTAAAAAAGATGTTGCAACAACGTGTATTTTTATAGTTTTTATTAATAAACTTGCAATGCATTTTTGAGTATCATTGCAACAACTGATTTCAGGATAAATTTTGAATAATTCAATAAGTAATTGATAAAATAATTTATTTAATGAAAAAAATTGGTTATCAATCTATTTCAAGAAAAAAATCATAAAATTTTAATTAAACTGTAGTAGTTTTTTAAATCACTTAACTATTTTTTTTATCATCAATTACTCAGATGACACTTTCCGTTTAGAAAATATCTTCTCACACTAAATCAAGAATCCATAAAATGCTTGGATTATGAGTTATAATAACAGAATAATGTAGAATTTATAACGTCTTTTTATGGCTTAATTTTAATTTTAATTTATAAGCCTCATACGTTTATGCATACCAGGATTATAAACCTATTTAACAGAAACTACATTTAAGAATTTAATTAGAATATTACCTCTTTCATTCAATCAGAAAAATAGAAAAGTAAATAGCAAGAATTTAAATACTTACAAATAAGTAAGCCAAAATCCGAGTGGACTCACAAAATGTGTTATAAACGTCGAGTGAATATTAAAGACAGAAACGTAAAAATTGGATAATACTGCTCAAGTATAAATAATAATTTTTGTTCGAAATGAATAATTTTACATTATCTTTTACCACTTAATCACTTATGATTATATGTTTTGGTTAGTGCATTCGTTAGTAAAATATAATTGGAATGTCCATGCTCATTTGAAGTTGGACATCCAGGATTGGAACCACCTGTTTGTGAGTAGGCATCAATGTTGGGCATTCTACTTCCTCCGGATGCCAGGACACCCAAGAAGAGTTAATTTTAAACATTTGTGAGAAGACGTATTGATGACCGTTCCCAAATAATAAAGAGAGGAAGAGAGATAAATGTTCTCGACGTTTGGCATTGATAAAACTCAACAAAAGGTTACCATCGCGACTCCCAGAAATTTCCATTATGGCCCATTTTCCAGATTTCCAAATGACAATACCTTTTCCGTAATAACATGTTTCTAACAAAATGTAAGCAAATAAAAATTACATTTCTTTTATTACTCTTCTTGTGTACAGCCAACCACCTCACCAACTGAAAGCAGAAAAGTCGACAGGATTTGTAAGGAATATTAGAACACTGAAGAAATAATGTAGATAGTGCAGAGATTCTTGGCAGATAATTAACATGGGATCCCATTTGTCTGTACTGAAGAGCAGGACATTAACAGTTTAAGATATTATATCTTTTGGCAACAAAAAGAGCCTTTAAGTTGCTACTTTTAGTCAAGTAGGGTTTGCTTTCAACAAGTATCAGTCAATCAAGTAAGACTACGCATGCCCCAAAACTATATAGTAGCTAGCTAAGGTAAGTTCACATGTGGCCAACAGTTGCGCGCAGTTGCTGTCTCTCTACTGTTGTCCTTGTATTGTTCATTGTGAACAGTTGAGACAACGTCGGTGAAGTAATGACAAATGCTTGTCCTTACAGGACAACCATTTGTCACTATCTCATTGCGGTCACGCGATTTTTATGATGTAGGTGTCAGTTGAGTGCGATAGTTGATTTCGTAGGAACCTACCTTAACATGCATGCCGTCGGGACATTTATCTGCTCTTTCTGCGCATGCGCGATCTTTTTCCTACACCATTATGATCTTATTGGTTTAAAGTAAGCCTTTTATGGCTGTCTACCATTATTTATACATAGATAAGTACATAAATTTATTTAACGAATCGTTCAACTTCAATTTTACTGCTGATTGTCATCAACTTATTTGAATTTATATCCTATGCCATTTGGAAATTATTATTATAATTACATTTCAACCAAAAATAATGAAAAAAAATATATATGCATAATTTTACAAATAGTTATAACTTTACATTGAAAACGGAATGCCATGTTTAAATTTATTTTCTTACCAAATAATCATCAATAACTGTAAATTTTTCATTATTATAACTTTATAAGTACACAAAATGTAATAATTCATAATATAAAAAAAATTCAATTTAAGATGACAAGACATTTTAAATCATTAATTATGCCCTTCTCAGTTTATATTCAGTTCTTTATTATTTTTTTTTAAAAAAAAACGCCTTTACAGTTAAGAAATAATAAATATATGTCTAGATAAATACTAAATAGCTTCCTTTGAACAAAAATTTCAACAATTAAAAAATACTGAAATTCAAGAATTGACTTTTGACTGATATTTAATTCGAAAAATAAAATGGCGCCAGATATATATTTATTCTACACATTCAAATATTAAAAAAGAAATCCCATTTCCAATTAAGATTCGAATAACCACCCAGCATAAATTATCATGTATAATTTTTATTTAGCTTTAAAAAAAAAGCAAGTTTAGCTACGACCAGAGAGCATCCAATTTATCACTCTAACATTTCAAGCTCCATCAATTTTCAAAACTGCAATTATTCCGTCTGCTGAACTTTTTGCAGAAAACAGAATTAGCAAAACCAGTAAGTAATAAGTTTTAAACCGCTTAAGCTAAATTCAGCTTAGCTGTCGCTTGACGGTAACCGTGTTAATGAAAATAGAAAAAAAAATTAATAAACGTCTGGCACATTTTTTTTATAAGACTGCAATGAATTTTTAAATATGTCTCAAAAAATGTTATGCTTCATAATTCGATAAATCGTAATTTTCATCGCAAAAAAATTGAAGTAAATGCTATGGTATCAGACAAAAATCCATTAACTCTTGGGTCTGCATTTTTTGGGGGCGAAAATAATAAGAATCCTCCCTTATTTTAAAGATTATTAGCCTCATTTTTACGACTTTGTGTTCTTTTATTTTGCAAAAATGTTACTGAATTATTTACGCCAATGCTTTATATTTGTATCTTTCTTTTCATTGAGAGGAAAAATTTTAACAATTGATATGCTTGTTCAAAATACTTTAATTTATATATATATTTATTTATTTGATATGATAATCTTCAATAAAATGTTCTAAATTCGGACATAACCAAACCATTTTGTTAATGAGTTGTCCCATGCTAATTAAATACTACATTAACTAAAAAAAATCAACCAATCTTAAGCCTAATTCCAAAAAGGAAATACAATATGATACAGTTTTAAAAATGTATAGCAGTTTTAATAGATTTTTCGATATATATTGTGATCCAGCATAAAAAATAAATATTAACAAAAAAATTAAGAAATATGTAAATTAAATTATTGACTAAAGAGTATTGAGTAAACTAAAAATTGCCTTACACATAACATAATATTCGGGAACTTAAAATTTCATACATTAAATTTTCAATATATTATTTTTTTTTTAATTGTTGCATTTAGAATTTTTGCCATTATGCTGATAAATATAGGCTTAAGATAAAACATTTCTTTTCTAACAAGACAAAACAACAACAGTGAATTATGTTCAAAGAATACTTGTTACAGTAAAAAATAATCTTTCAATATTTATCGATAGCTTTTGTCTATAATTTATTTATGATTTTAAATCTTAGTAAATCATTTAATTTCCTTTAATAATTATGATGTTAATGAACAACAACACAACGAAAAATGCTATATAGTTTCTGAGGACTCTAATTTCTCAGATCTGTCTTAAAATTTGGAATTTAGAGTTTACATCCAATTGAATTAATGTATAATTTTTTCAAAATCAGAAAATAAATTTATTTAAATCATACACGAAATCCGACAATAAATTTATTTAAATCATACACGTGCCTACGACTAACATTATCAGCAAAATGTAAAACTGACATCACTAAAGCAAAATCCGTTTATTTGAAAAAGAAGGCTTAGCTGAAAATCCTTTCTAAAGCTGCACGTGGTAACGGACCACCATCATCGTTCATAGAACACGTTTGACTTCCAGGCGTTAATTTGTTTCAGTGTCCGCGGGACATCCCCCCTCCCTTTCTTTGTAATCTAAGGAATTTGTAGGGGGCCGACTGGGCATCCATTTCAAAGTCATTCCTGTCACTGGAGTCACATTCCCAAGCTGGACAATAGGGGTGGAGGGGGTATAACAAAACGTGGGAATGGCACGCTGTGGCCTTTGGGTCTGCAACTGACCATTTGCAACCCACTGTGAGCCAATGATTTGGTGGAACGTTTTTCCAGGTGGGGGGAGTTTTGGGAGAGGGTTTTGAAAGGTGTATTGCCAAAGGCTAAAAACTAGAAACCAACCGACTATTGCTCCAATAATCACATAACAGATTAAAGGTAAAAGGTATATCATTAGTTCCTGGCTATTACTACAGGTAAAATCTATTCTGATCAGGGATGCGAAAATCGATGGCACTAACTGCTCAAATTGTTGCAGCCAACTAGAAGCAGGAATTTCTACGGTTAACAAACACTTTTGTTGATTGTGTGATTATCGAAGCTTTATCCTGGTACAAATTACAGCTATTGAACGCAGAAGCATTATATCTTTAAATGCTTCCTATTTTTTCCAGAGGTTTTCTCTGATTCATTTAATGCCGTAGGGCGGTTCGATGTTTACTAGAGTATTTGGTTTATTGTTAACAATGAATAGGGAGGTAAATGGCAGCAATTTTTAGAAGTTATAATTCTAGTACCAAAGGTTACAGCTTGAAAGGTTAAATTGAATGGGAAAAGTACAAAATATTTTCTGTCTTTTTCTTCAGTTTTTAGAAAACAGTAATAATAAGAATCAAAGAACCCTAGAAAAGTAACCTTTAAAAAACTAACAAGAATGTAACCATTCGTCTCCTAAACGAAGTGTATTTAAAATCAATTTTCAAAGCTAATTTAAATAAAAGAATACTACCTGAAGATGATTTCATAATTCTTGATTGTCAAGTAGGATAAAAATATTTATTTATTTATTTTCGAAGCAATCTTTACACATATATGCGTGATGCTCTCCGCACGTTGCTCTTGAACATAAGAAACAAAAATTGCGCGTCATTCTGCGCAAATTATTCGGGCAAAATGCACAATTTTTACTTTTTTTAATTTCGGATTGTTCAGGTCGTTCAATGTTTAAATTAAATTTTAGTTCACTTATAAAAATCGTTGTTGATCGGGGCAAAGTTGATATGTTGAGACGCTTCTGCATCCATATGGAGCACGAAGAACTTCAATAAAATCTTCATCTTCAGATTCATTCTCAGAAGTAGGATTATGTTCCTCACTTAATTCTTTCAATAATTCACTGATAGATTCCGTCCTACCCCACAAATTTTTTCCGTGAAAGCACTTCGACGTCTCCAAACATACACAGAAATACCTTCTTAATTCTAACGGAACAGATAACCATTCGTCTCTGAGACGACTATTGTTCTGGATATACTACAAGCAAAAATATTTCGGGGAAAAGGAATGTCCTCATCTGTAGTTCCGAAGTTCAGATAAAGTTACTGAGTAGAACGATCCATTTACCGTTATAGAAGAACAGTCAAAGTTATTTCGTAAGCGTTCCTTCAGGAGACGAATGGTTAGCATTCTAGGGTTAAAAGAAGATTAGAAACAAAATCCATTTTTGTGCTCAATTCAAATATACTTTTCAGGATTCTTCCAGTAAAGCTAATATAATTTATCTTGTATAACTTTTGTCCAAGTAAATATTTCAAAGAAAATTTTCAGAAACATTATACATACATAAAAGTAAATAAAAGTTTACATATAGCACATACACATAATAAATATAGTACATATAATACATGTATTACGACGACGGAAAAGGGAATTTTTTTAAACTTTTATATACATATAGTACATAAAAGTATAAAAACATATACATTATATATTTTGCGATTTTTCAAAGCTTCTGAAGTAGTGGCTGTGTAACATATTCTACTAACTTTATACAATGGGTATTACATCTTCTATTAAAATAGATTATTCGTTTAAGTTTTATATCCGACTTTACGAAATCATTTCACTCAAACATCAGCAAAATGATTCATTTTAGAATGGTTATAATAATTTTATCATCTTGTTTTAAAGAATCTGTATTATTAGAAAGATCCGTTCTAAGTAGTTGTTGCAATTTTTATAATCTGCTGTTATGGGATAGTGGTATAAGAAAACCGTGTTGAAGAATGCTGCCATTTTTTCAGTATAAAAAACAAGAAAATCGCTTTATTAAAATGTGCTGTTATAAAAATGTTAAAATTGATTTTCTTCCGTGTTACAAGAAACCAGGGTTACAGGAAGTCCGTCAATATTTTTTAAATCGCGTTGTGTAAAACCCATGCTATTAGAATGCCCTATTATAAGCGCAATGATGTCAACTTAGCACTAAGTATGCAAATGTAGAAAAGTACCAGAATTTTTGAACCATGTGATATTAAATGCTCTTTAATGGCATTTATTATGTGACTTAATATATGGCAAATGAATGCAATGCTATATACTAAGAATTTAATAAGGGACACTTTTTTGTAAAGCTATGTAAATCAATGTAAAAAGTTAGTATAAACCGTAGATCGCACCTTTAAAGAGCATGATCTTTGGCAAAACAAAAGAAGCAAATGGCTAATTAATTGAGAAAAATAATCAATTAAAGATTTGCTGAATACTGTCATTCTCACCTCTTCGATTGAATTATTCATTTCTGCATTTATCACCTTGAAGTGTTATAAATAACTCAATAATAACAATAAAAAGACTCAGCAACTCAATAAAAAAGATCATTTACCTTTAATATATACATAAGTTTTTAGTTTTAAGATATTACCAATAAAGCCATGGCCATACTGGTGCATGGATATATCAAAGTCTATCTTCTAAAAAGAATTATTCTATGTCAAGAAGCATGGCCTATTTCTCAATATTGTGCGATGTAATATAATGTCATTCAATACTCAACAATATTATACAATATTGCAAACATTGTTTGATACCAGATAATAATGTACAATATATGCTAACAGAGATGTGATAATCCGAAGCATCTTAAATTGGAAGAAAGCTTTTGATCGATTCTCAAATTTGGTATTTTCGATTAGCTATGGGATATTGCTTTGTCTTGGTATTGGGTGGGGGTGATGCATAATGACCAGAATTGAAAACACGTGACTTAGACTAGGACTGAATAGTTAAGTTTAGTTATATTAACGTCTCGTTGTAAAACAATACTAGGGCTATTTAGGGACTGACCATGTAACTTTGAAACATGGTCAGATGACAAGGACGACACCTGAGCTGGCATCCTCTTTCTCCACACCACACCAGCGGTAGGACTCTAGGAAGGAATAAGATTCTGGTAAGAGAATTAGGATATGCTTCTTTCCATAGGCAAGTTTTTATTTACTCCGTGCAATTTACAGCAATACTTTGATTCAAAAGAGAGTAACCACTACTTTTATTGCTTTAATATTACTAATCATTTTTACAGTTAACTTTAAACCATCCATCTCAACCCTTAAATAACTCAAATAATAGAATTTAATTACATTAAGGAATATTGTATATTAAAAAATAAGTAACAAATAATTTATTATATTCACTATTCTTGACCAACCGTACAATGCGCTTTGTCACACCAATTGATTTACGATTCGCGCTCAGTTGTCACTTATGACTCATTCATAAGCAAACTACGCAATTAAGCCAATTTACTCACGTAATTTTCTAATATCCTCAACACACTTTCGATTTTTCTTACTCCCGCAAATATGACTCCTCGCAGGCAATTATTTTCCTTCATTTACATGCCCATTTATTTCGGACCAGGTGATAGCACCTAAACATGAAACGTTGCGCACAGTCTAGGAAAAGTCAATGTTGTCTTCGGTTGAATGCGCGGATCGAAAACAAACTAGCGAGCAGTTCGTCCGTCCAGCCGTTTATTTGGTGAGCACATCGCGTGATTCCCAGATTAGAAATAATCGGGAAATGAAGCGGATGATTTATAAGACAGGCACGCATAATTAATTTTATTGATTGCTTTGAAGGACAGGGACTTCTCTCCGTTGTGCACAGGTCTTTGACGGAAATTTTAACAGGCCTGACAGGAGGGTAGAAAGAGGCTGACCAGATGGTCCGGGAAATGTTATAGTTATGCAGTTTAATTTTTAAATACTTAATGTTCAAATAACTTTATCATGAATAAAGCATTAGTATTTAAAAAAAATTTTATTTCATATTTGCTTGGTCAGAAAATATCTGATTTGAAAATACAGTCGAATTAAAAAAAATTGGCTGATTTTTTACAGCCATAAGACATTTTATAAATAAATCAGATTTCTGTTAGTAGATTATTTTATGTTTATTTTATTTTATTATTATTTTGTAAAGTTTATTTAATTTATTATTTATTTATTATTATTATTGTTATCATCCTCCTCCTCATCATTGTTTTTTTATATTTATGTTTAATTTTTATTTATTTTTTTATTTCATTATTTTTTGTTTATTTATTCATTTATTATTTTATTTTTATTTATTTTACTTTTATTTAGTCATTTTTATTTTTATTTATTTCACTTTTATTTAGTCATTTTTATTTTTATTTATTTTATTTTTATTTAGTCATTTTTATTTTTATTTATTTTATTTTTATTTATTTTATTTTCATTTAATTATTTATTATTATTA
>JAOUZG010009324.1:1464326-1481055 GCA_026289955.1 Argiope argentata
ATGTGGGTTTATTTTGTTTTTATTTATTTTATTATTTTTATGTGGGTTTATTTTGTTTTTATTTATTTTATTATTTTTATGTGGGTTTATTTTGTTTTTATTTATTTTATTATTTATTATTATTTATTTTATTATTTTTTATATTTATTTATTTTATCATCATTTTTTTAATGTTTACTTTATTTTTTACTTTTTAATCTTTCACCCATTCAACCCAGACGGATCAAAACATATTTTTTAACAAAAGATTTTGATATAACAAGACTATAATTTTTTTGAATTTCATGTTAAAGATGTTCTCGTTTCAAGGAAAATATTGATATAAAAAGAATCCACTTTTTTAAAAATTTCATAAGAAAGATGCTCCTGTTTTTTAAATTAAATAAAAATTTGATTCAAGATTTCTTTTAACACGAACAACGATGAATGATTTCACTTATGACACACAGCACAATAAACTCTTCTAAGCTCCTTAAATCCAATAACATTAACATGCTCAAAATGACCTATTCCTCGCAAACTCAAAATACAACAAACACAAACACCTCTAATATGCAGATTCACCCACGACTCGAATGCAGATTCCCTTAAATTTGCATCACCCGCACGCCGACAATATACACATCAAACCCGACTGGAAAACGACAGTCCTGGTGTAATCTGCTAAGACAAAGAGCTTCCGGCTACAGTTAAACTTCCTGTAAACGAGTGTGGATATTCAATAACTCTGCCTACAATCCAGAAATGGTCCAATCCGTTTAAAATCCAGAATGGAAGCCTCGGGGCTACGCTCCAAATCGCCGAGGACTACACTTTAATATTACTGTCAAAGACGAACCAGAGGCTTATAGTCAATACTCATTAAAATGTGCTTCTGTCGCCAGTACAAATTCGATGCTGGACAAACATAAAGATTCTGCCAGCGCATGTCGAAGAGGGAAGGGGGGGTGGAGGGGTTGGATAAACAAACCAGTCGCTGCAGTAGCGATTCGTTGAATTAAATTATTGAGTACCAGAGATGTCGATAAGTTTTCTTCGATACCTACGTGGAAGTTCTCTGGAATCGAACACACCAATCGATAATCTTCAAAGGGGGGGGGAGAAGGGGATATATATTTAGGAAGTTGAGACACCCGTAACCCCTTTTAAGCAGACGGAAGAGTTAGAGTCAGATGTTTGGACGCAGTGTAACGATTGGATATTATTCATGGGAGGTATATGATTGGAATCGACGTTTAAGGCCCTTAAATGTGATTGAAGCGCGCATTAAAACGAAGCGTGTTTCTATCCAATACTTGCTCGCTTTTGTTCGTGATGAGTAGATAGATATGGCGTCGCATGTTTATTAAGTCATCATAATTAAATATTTGCTTCCGATGGGGAGGGTGATATAAAACAAATAATGTAAAGAGTGTCTAGGTAATGAATATCTGATTAATTTTATCATGCCAGTTTCTTCAGTGATATATCATCCATCATTTCAGTTTATGACTGTCTGGTTTAATTTTAGTTAAATTCTCGTTTTGGAGCTATAACATTGTTCAAGTTAAAAGTAAAATACTGTCTATTAATAGTTGAATACACGAAATCAATAAGACAGAATATTGATACTGGAATCGATTTTTAAAGAAATTCTACAAACTGATTGGGAAAAATGTCGATTTAATTTAATTGGCATGAAATTTGTGTTCATATTAGAAATGAAATTCTTCACTGAATATAAAATTTAGAGAAATAAATGTAAACAAGTAATATATATATAAAATTAAGACAATTCTTACTTAGGTCAACAAAGAAATTTTTTAATTTTGTTACTTTTTATTATATAATTACAATTAATATAAATAATTGATCAAAAATTTATACCTGACCAAAACAAAACCAAATTCGTATCTGTTGAAAATAAATCAGAATCGACTGAAAACCTTATAAAAACACACTCAATTGGCGTTGAATTTTTAACGCTAAATTTTCTCCGCCAGTTGATATAATTTTCTTTATTCTGAATTAATTTAATTCGAAAGCACTTTAAAATGAATCCGAAAAATCGATTCATTAACAATTTTTACTTTTAAATGCATCAGACATTAGGAAAATAAACAAAATCGTTTGAAATAATCGGCCGAAAACATGTTCAAACCAAAACTTATTAGCGTAGGGAAAAAAACTGAATTCGCTACTGATTTCGCGTTTGCGAAATGAAGTTTTTTAGAAAGAAAGCTAGTTTTTAATTAATTAATAAAAATTAATAAATTAATATTTGAAAAAACTGTATTAACATCAAATGTCATCCATTACAAGTTTAAAAAAAATTACTTGAACTCGAGTGGATGAATAAAAAGTATTTTATTAACGATTGAAAATTTGAACAAGATATATATATATATATATATATATATATATATATACAGAAAGATTGTGAGCTAATGGTAGGAATTGAAAAAATTATCAAACCATGCCTTAAATGTTATTAAAAACTGTTCCTTTCAAAATGTCAATAAAATACTAGCCCAAATTTACAAATAAAAAATAATGTATAAAAGAGCAATCTTTTATAGATCAAAATTCACTTAATATTATTGATAATTCCATACATCCATAAATCTTAGGAAAATTCCATAAATCATGGGAATTTTAATTAAAAATAATAGTTTCTCATGGTTTATGACATTATGGGACTCCAATCCATTAAGAATGCTCATATGCACAATAAGCAAAAAACAACTCATCTCAACGTGTAGCTCAATTTGATGCTTAAAAATATATTTTTCAAGGAATTATAAACCTTAAGTTATGCATAAACTATTTATTTGAAAGTAAACATATATAATTGTCGCCGAACCGGTCAGTTGTCACCGAAGGCGGATATAGCGCATAAATTATTTTTTCAACATACAGTATGAGATATAATAATGCAAACAATTTGTAGAGAAAACAGTATAATATAGTATTTAATACCCAGTTTCCAATGTTAAGAAAGGAATTAAATTATCATTATAACTCGTTCATTTCAAGTTCACATATTTACAGATGAAATTTATTCTTGACAGAAATGGTGAAAAGTCACTGACCGTAAAAAAGAAATCATGAGCGTTTTTTGACATTCCTTCCATTTTTAATGTTGCCACAAAATTATAGCATTGTGTCAACCTTTTTAATGATAATAAAGACTAACATTCAATTAACGTTAAAAAAAATACGGAAATTCAATAAATACCAAAAAGGAACTCACCGTAAAATATTCAACCCAAAAAAAGCACTCTTAGAAGAACACTTGCATCAGTAAAAATAGAAGTTGTCAAAAAATCGAAATAGATAATACCAGACCTATCTCCAATCCATTAATTCCACGACACTTTTTGTTGCTAAGCAACAATCCTACATCTGTTTCTTTTCTTTCTTTTTACATATATCTAAATGTAAAAAAAGGGAAAGAAATAACAGTATAAAGAAGAGAGAGAGAGAAAAAAAAAGAAGAATCCATGTTTCATTTACATTTAACCGATGTGATAATCAATAAAATTTTTGTATCGATATTTCGATACGGTATAAACCGTCTTCCGTCTTAAAAAATAAACGCTCTTAAGAGAATTCGAACACGCTGCGGTCCATCGCCACTGACAGAATAATACAGATAAAAAAAAAGTGATCCAACTAAACATACGTGGAATTGTAACAACACAAAGGAGATAGGAGAAAAAAATATTGGATCGATCCAATTGATTTCCATCACTATTCCTACATGTTAAGTGCATCGGAATTCGGGAACATCTGTTGTTCTGCGAAGCGTTCGGGGAACGAACACATAACCACACATTTAAGTTCCATCTAGAAGGCGCCAAGATGGGGGAGCTATTTAGGGGGAGTGTCAAATAATAGTGTTTTTCTCTTCAAAAACAGAACTTCTCGCGTGAATTCGAGCAGTTTTCGGGAATCACGATGATTATAGCACTTACACGTCTCTTATCCTAGTCTGAAAAAAAGAAAAAAAAAATGGGTTGCAGTTGCAGTGACATGGGGGTGGAGAACGAATCATGTCTAGGAAGAAAATTGGAGATCCGGCAGGTTGCTATCTGGAGGAATCCGGTACGGTCGTAATTAAAAGCGTGCGTGCTTTTAGCAACAGATGACAAGCTTTTAGGGCTGACGAATTTAAATGAGGTTGTTGGAATGCACGAGACCTTTCCACTTCCTTCCACCCACTTCTCCGGCACCCCTTTTTTCCTTCCTGAATTATATATTTAATAAGTAAGGAAGATTAAAAGGATTACGAAACTTATGGATGTGTTTTATTTGTTTAAACGCATTTGCTTTTCATTTTTTTTTTCGTACACGAAATTTTCAAAAACGTAATCGTTAAAAAAATCGAACGTAAGAGTTTGACGAATTTCAAATGTCTCCCGATTTGAAAAAATAAATTTTTGGAATTATATTTGTCCGCCTGCGTGTTAACACGGATAACAGGGCCTGATTAAGGCAGGGGCATACGGGGCAGATGCCCCCCCGCATATGTGGGACCCCCTAAATCGAAAAGAAATTTTGTTTTACGTTTCCTTTTTTAATGAATGTTCTCCGTTATTAAAGTAGTGAAGCAGAAGGGGCCCAAAAAAAGTTTTTGCCCCGGTCCCCAGCTGGGCTAAGTCGGACTCTGAAGATAATTAAAAAACGCCTTAAGCTAGATAAATAAAATCTGGTATACAGAGTTGATACTACATTTGCAGATGTCCATCAAATTTTAAATGGCATACTTTTTCTTTAGTTTTTATGAACATTGCAGATAACAAACAGAAACTTTCGTTTTTAGTTTCGCAAAAGAAAATAAAACGGAAAAATATTGGTTGGGAAAATGAATACGATTTCAATTTCAATACTACAATGAAATCTATGATTAAAAATCATCTAAAAAAAAGCTTTTTCATCCTGGATTTCAATATTTTTAAAAAATGCACTACAGCTAAACTGATGTCATTATATTAAAAAAGACAAATTTTAATTTTTAAAATATAAAAAGCAATGCTTTGCAGATACATTTTGTATAAATGCCAAAATCTTGCTTAGTTTTTAATTAAAACTTTTTTAAAATTCGATCAGAAATGAATATTTTTGTCTGGGTCAAATGATCCTTGGTCTGAAGAAAAGGTGTATCTCATAAAAATTGGTTTACAGGATTAAATGTTATTAGTATAATAAGCGAATATTTGATCGCTCAAGACAGCTAGTTTTAAACACTCAACTATTGAATGTTTTTATCAACAATAATTGAATAAATTTCAAATGCTTTCTACTTCAACATCATAAATTTTACTTAGAATGTGCCGGCTTTCTGGCGCCGAGGTGAGTGGGTCTTACTCGTGTTCTGGAGTCCCAGATTCGAGTCCCGGTTCGGGCATGGCTGTTCAATGTGCTATCTGTGAGATGTGTGAACGTGCCCCCCTGTAAAAAGGGATTGTGCAAGCGAATGTGGTGAGTGTGTAGCTAAGGCGTGCCCTTGGCCATAGTTGGCGCTGCTTCAAAAACATGAGACGCTTCTTTCGGCTTAAATCTGCTGCTGTATCAGCGGGGGGCTTGTCCAATATGGCAAATGCCATAAGTAACAACAACAATTTAGAAAGTTCTTATGAAATATCATAAGCTGAAAATAAGAAACAAAATAAATGCTTTTCAAAGTCCTTATTCTTTAAATAAATATAAATATATTTTATATAAAAAAAACTATATATATAAAAAATTGTTGTTTCTCCTAGTTAAAATATGAAACAATGTAGCTGCAAATCTTTAAAGGAAATATAAATAATATATCTTAAAAGAGCTGTGGTTTCGTATTTCAATATTTCAATCCATATTATACAGTTATAAATTGTAACTATTTTTTTTATTAATAACAAAGTTTGTTCAATAAAAAATATTTATTTTTAATTAAGTCAGCTGAAATTTAATATCATATTTTTATCATTTTATTGATAGCATTCCCATAAAATTTCATCCACTGAAAACAACCAATAAAACCATTATTTTCGAATACATCCCTCCCTTTTCCGCAGAAAAATTCTTAAAGAAAAAATCTTTTTATATATATATATAAAAATAATTTTTAAAAAAACCTTTCTCCTAGTTAAGATCCGAAACAAAGCAATAACAAGGATTCAAGGGGGGGGGAGGAGGGGGAGGGGCAACTGCCTCTAAAAACAGTCTCGTTGTCTCCATCCCCTATTTTTACCATTCCGGGGGACAAGGGAGAATCCATCTTGCGCACAAAATGAAGACGTCAACGGCAGTCTTAATTAAAGTTTAAAACTTTTAATGGTCGGAAAGATCTGGTCAGCGGGGCGGCCGGTCGTTATTTATCCGGGGCGGCCTTTTAAAGGACTAACGACGGATGTGTCGACGCTTTATCTCAGTTACACGTGATGCCGGGGCGCAGCAGAAATTAATGGCTTGAAAAGAGGGTTCAAAAGGAAGTTCCGCACTAAGCGAAGAAGGAATAGCGGGGCGTAATGAGGCAGTGATTGAAGGGGGGTGGGGTGGAGGGTTCAGGTATTATCGAACTTCGCTGTTAAGTGGAGCTCTAAAAGGGGAGCTGACGAAAGTGGAGGAGAGCACGCATACTTGCCTTTTTGTTGAGCTTAAATATCTTCTTCAGAACTTAAATTAAGCAACTGATAATTGAGTTAGTGTACTACAATTGGATTTCAGTAATCTGAAGTCTGATTATTCGAATCTCTTTCAATGAGGGGGGGGGATCCACATACAAAGTTACATAGAATAACTGACCGTAGATCATTTCCTTAAACGTTTTCGCATCTATACTCAACCGGCATCGAAACCTTGTGATTGGAAATAACGATCTGCAGCCCGTTAAAGTGTAAAATAATCCATATCATATATCTCGCACGACAAATACATTAACCTTCCACCCCTACTGCATTTATGAACTATTCTAGGCCGTAGGGAGATTAAATTAATACCATTAAATTAATGTCGAATAAATCTCATTCTGAAGTCTTTGTGGGGTTTACCGTCCGTATCCCAGTGCCTGAAGTTGACAGAGGAAAAGGTGATGACAAATCTTTTTTAGCTATCATCATAACAATAACCGACGAAGAATTTTTCCAATTGGGCACAAGAAACGGCCGCATAAAACAATTGTATTCTCGATCCCAGTTCAGTGTTTGCGAACAAAAAATAATTAAAATCGAAGAAGTACCGGATGTAGAAATATCGCTCCGGTCGGTTGCTACAGCTTTAAGTTTAGGTACTGGTCAGGGATTTAACAATTCGTGTAAAACCCAGTGTGTCAACAAAAATTGTTTTTGTTAAAGAAATAATGTTCTTTGTAATTCCAAGTGTCAATTTAATAATCCTTGTTGTAACAAATGATTTTATGGTATGTTTTCATAACTATCATTTATACGCTGCATAAATGAGATAAATTGCTTCTTTTTCATTTTAATTCTCTATCATTAGTTTATTTATAGAATACCTAGTTATTCCGTTTTAGATAAATTGTTTATTTTACACTTTAACTGTCTCTCATTAGTTAATTTATAGAATACGTAGTCATTTCAAAGAATAACTAGTTAAAGTGTCAAATGAATAACATATTACACACTTTAACAGACACGATCAGTTATTTCATAGAATAACTAGTTATTCTATAAAATAACTAATACCACTGGGGGTATTGGTTCCGAAGGGATCGTTCCCTGATTCGGGTCTAAATTACGATCTATGGATGATTGGATGAAATGCACGAATGAAGTCGGTCCAGTAAAAAAGGTTGCGACGAGTGAGTAGCTAACACGTACTCTTGACCTTAGTTAGCGCTACTGAAAAACAAGCGCTCTCGTCTTAAAAACGCTGACCTCGTCAGAAGGCATTGCCATGAGAAATAGCAACAACACATACATGCAAACGTATAAAAGGACAGACGACCATTGACAAATCTGATTTAAAATTCACTAATATATATATCTTATATATAAAAAATTCAATAATATGTATCCATGTTTGTATATAATACTGAAGGTTTTAAAGAATTTTTTTTTTGTGGTCTGTTTTAAAAATATTCGAGTAATCAAGTGACTTTAATAGGACATGTCCAAACTTGACCAATTATATATCATAAAATACTTATATCATTCTTGTATTTTATAATTCGTAGAATATTTTTTTTTAAAAAAAATTAGTTTATTTAGCAACAAGGAAAACAATTATACTTGAGAAAGTGTTAATGTCCATTTAACTTTATTAACATCCCAAAATTTTATAATTCACAGAATTTATATTTTTTACAAACTTATTTCACTCGCAAATAAAACAATTATATTAGATAAAAGATTAATACTTTAAAATTCAAAGAATTTAGACTTTTTTCAAATACATATTTCATAACAAAACATATTTATTAATCTACTTGCATTCAGCGGAGTCTCAACCTAAAAATCCTAGGCAGTTACCTAATTGGAAATCCACAAATGGATTTTCGAATCATCTTATGAAATTTTAATTCCTATTTTTCATCCCTACAACTGAATTAATGAGAAGATTTTCAAAGGAATATTTTTAAAATAATGGAATTTGTACTTTTTACTCACTTATTCAGTGAGAAGTCGGAAATTACTATTTCTGATTTCACCAGCTTTCTTGCCGACCCTTAACCTAAACTTCCTAGTCAGCTCTACAGCTGAAAATCCACTTCTATTTTTTTCAAGCAGCTTATGATATTTAGATTGATATTTACCTTCCCTATATTGGAGCATTGGACTTTCAAAAACTGATATTTAAAAATTGATTGAATTTTTACTTTTTTATACACTTCTTTAATGAGAAGTAGAAAATTATTTAGTAATCTATTTGTTTTCATCCGCATCTTAATCTAATGTTCCTAGGCAGCTACCTATAAAAATCCACTTATGAGGACTTAATTGGCATTGAAACTTCCTACAAATTGAATTACAAGACTTTCAAAATATAACATTTTAAAATTCCTAGAATTTGTTGTTGTTGTTACTAATGGTACTTGCCATGGACAAGCTTCCGCTGATACGATCAGCAGATTTTAAGCCTAAGAAATGTGTCTCTTTGTTTTTTACAAGTAGCGTCATCTAGGGCCAAGAGTACGACTTAGCTACACACACGTCACAACCCTTTTTAAGGGGCGAACTGTATTCATGCAAAGTCATTCATACATCTCAGATCGTAAGATAGACCTAGAACAGAGAACGATCACCTCTGACCTAGTGATATTACTCTCGATATGGAGGACTTTGCGACCACGAACAGATTTAACGAGCGCCAGTCGCCATACACTCGGGCTGGAATTTGTACTTTAGAAAAACTTATTGATGATGATGATAACGTGTCCGGTTTACAACGGAAAGAGGGATGCAGTAGCTTCTGATGTTATGGATCCCTGAACATCCGAGGGCAGAGTTCTGACTTTTAGCTCATATGAAGACGACACACACTTATCACATTCTCTTGCGCAGCCCCTTTTTACAGAGGGCACATTACAAATAAAACACAGAGGAACAATCATGCCTAGACTGAGACTCGAACCCGGGTCACCAAGATCAAGAGGAAGACACACCAACTCTGTGCCAAGACGCCGGCGAGAAACTTATTTTATGAAAAGTATGAAAAGGTCCCAGGTTTATCCCTAATTTATCTATACTACTATTATAAATGTGAAAGTTTGGATGGATGATGGGGTTCAATCACGCCAGAACGGCTGAAGGAAATTGGATAAAATTTAGAACAGAGATAGATTATAGTCTACTTAAGAACATAGGCTAATTTTTATTTCGGTTAATTGAGTGGTTAATTTTTTATTAATTAAAAACTAACTTTTTCGCCAAAAAATAAAAATAAAAAATCTAAAAACATTTGCCTCAGCTTTTTGAATCGTTTGTTTTTATTTTTCTATTTCCGGTGTTGTTTTAATATTATCTTACTATTCTAAAGGAAGGGGTTTTTTTTCTTGCGCTGTTCTTGTGTTAATATAACTCGATATTTCCTGTTAATTTTTCTTGATTTTTTTCTACTTGCTGTACATATTCCTTTTGCCTATTTTCATCATTTTCGATTAAATTTTTAAAAGTACCTTTATAGTTTCAAGTACATAGCTTTTAAGTAGTTTTTTCCCCCTACGCTAATGATGTTAGACGTAACATGTTTTCGACAGGTTATTTCAAACGATTCTGTATATTTTCGTAGTGTATGATAAGTAATTAGTAATTTACGTATGTAGTAATTTAAAATTAAACATTGTTTATTAATAGATCTTTTGATTACTTCAGAAGTGTTTTTGAATAAAAATAAAATAGATTAATTGAAATTAAATTTTTCTAATTTGCAATGCTTTACCCCAACTGGTGCTTAAAATTCACGCCTTTGCGTTGCTCCAATTGACGTTGAAAATTTATGTATGCATACGGTTTTGATGACATTTTACATTTTGATTAGACTGTCAGTTCTCACATATACACATCAAAATTTCCACGCGTACGAAGTCGCAGGTAAAAGCTAGTAATTTATAATTAGGCAACTAACTGCCTTTTCAGTCATACTATGAGATTTTATTTTTCATTTCGCGTTTCCCCCAACTAAATTAACTTCAAGAGTAGTATATCCATAATATTTTTTTTAAAATAAAGTCCTAGTTTCATTACCAAACAACGACAGGAAGGATTCAAAATGCACACAGAGTTTTAAACACCGACGAAGCGGCAGGTAGAAGATAATTCATTTGAAAATGCGTGGCTCAAATCCTGGGCAGTGTCTCAGAGGAAAGGCAGGAAGCGTACTTAAAATAAATTCTTTTAAGCTAAAGATTATAATGAGAGGAAAGTAATCTCCAGGGAGCACAGCGCAAACTAATCTTCAGCTACTCTTGGAGTGCAAGAGTTCTGTCTCGAACTGACACACGACAAGGGGAATTATGACCAGTTGCAATTTAAGTTTCGAATTCCTAATGGGGGAGGACACTCGACAATAAACTCTTGGATGGCAACGTCCACTTTGAAGGAAAAGTGAAGCAATGAAATGATGTTAAGTTTTCGAAAGCTGGAGATGAAAACTACTTTATCCAAGATAATAATGCAGAAAGGAAATATTATTCAAAAATTTTCATTGTATATTCAAATCAATCAAAAGAATCGTAGAATAATAATGTTTATATCTCTAGAAAAATATTGATCTTAATCATACTAATTATTCGCGCAAACAAAAAATGCTATTTAATATCTTCTCAATTAGCTGTGAGCGTTACGAAGCCTTCAAACGTGGCCAATTATTGTGCCACAATAGAAGACCAGGCCTACTTCAGATAGATCACGTGATTAGCAATAGGACAGTAGTATTGGAAAAACTATTTGTCATTGTCCAGACTACGTTGTCTTAAAACAGTGTTTACACGAGACCAACTATTGTGTGCAGTGGAAAGTCACGCTTACTTTAGGAAAATCAGGTGACTTCCAAAAGGACAGTAGCAAATAGTTGTCTCATTGGCCCGACTATTTGCCATTGCAATGTCTACGTTGTCTCAAAACAGTGTTTACACGAGATCAATTATTGAGCGCAGTGGAAAGTCACACCTACTTTAGGAAGATCAGGTGACTTCCAATAGGACAGTAGCAAATAGTTGTCTCGATAGCACGACTATTTGTCATTGCCCTGACTACTATGTCTTAAAACAGCGTTTACATGAGACCAACTATTGCGGGCAATGGAAAGGCACGGCTTAATCAGGAACCTCACTTGACCCCAATGGGACAGTGGCAAATAGCTGTCTAATTGGGAAAACTATTTGTTATTACAAGAGGCCAACTATTGCGCACAAGGGAGCAACGGAAAGTCCCGCCTACTTTAGGAACCTCACGTGATCCCAATGAGACAGTGGCGAATGGTTGTCTTATTGGGAACACTATTTGCCCTTTTATTAATTATTTAATAATTTATTATATTTTAAAAATTTATTAGTTAAAAATTTTATTAAAATTTAATTATTTTATAATGTTTTAATGTTTATATGATGTTTTTCTTATTAATATAAATATAAAAAGATGAATAAAATGAAATAATTTAAATTTAGCATTAGTTTTTGAAGAAATAGCATACTATGATGTAAATTTCAGCATTTATTTACAGAATTTTTTCCAGATAATTTTTTTTACAGTATTATTAATGTATAATTACATTTTTGATTTTTCTTTGCAGCATTAAATTCGTAATATATCTTACTGTGTAACTAACTATTATCTAATAATTATATTAAAAAAATAAATATTTTGTGGTAAATATATGAAATGAACTAACTATTATTTATGGAACTTTGTAATTTTTTAAACAAAATTTACCTTAAACAATCCTAAATCCACTTCCATTCAACAACAAATCCATAGTTCATTACATTTTGTGTAATATAACGAACACTAATTTTAAATTTCTTTAAAATATCTTCATTATTTTTTGAATATGGCGAAATGCGTATCGAAGAATTATGAAAAAAACTCGTGCTTCAGAAAATGTATTCAAAGTTTTCAAATATCTATAAATAAGCATCATTTCCATATCAATAATTTGCTATAACTTAGCTTCTAATTATCATAGAGACAGAAAGATGTCTTTGGAAACAGAAACGAACCTACTTTTTAAACTGCAAAATAGATAAATAAAAAATGTGAATTTTCATCCAAATTCATATTTTTAACCTAGTTGAATATCTTAAGACAAATATTACGAGAATTCTTCACTGAAATCTCTAAAGTGCTTTCAACAACAAGATTACATTTTAAATACATTAAAAGTCAGTGAACAGCAACGTAAAGATAGGCCACAATTAATTATTTAACGGAAAAAGAACTGTTGCATTTCGTCTAATTTGTAACGTGAGAAAGTTTGCATTCCTTCCCCCCCCCCCACACACACTCATTATCTAGAATTGTTTCAAAATTCTTTCTTTGTTTTAATTCCCTAAAAGTGCAGGTTTCAAAGAAAAGAATTCTACCTAGAATTAAAAGTGGGTTAATGAACGGATTAAACTTTTGACTAAATAAGATCTAAGATCTGGAAATTTTTTTTCCTTCGTACAGAATGCCATTTAGTGTGTGGGACTAAAAAAAATCTAATGAATCTATCTGAAAATTTCTAAAAGAATTGCACTCGAAATCGTTTAATTGCTTTTAAATAGTCAGAGAAAAAGAAAGAGAAGAAACTTTGCAAACGATTTTTACATATTTTTTGAGATCGTTTTTTCTTATTAAATATTTTTCATCGCAGACGAAAAATTATTTTAGTTTCATTTAATAAATACATAATGATTTTTATCCCTTATTGAATATAAAAATTAGTTAAGGGTGTTTTACAAATAAAAGAAAATTAGTTTTCGTGGGCATATTTTTTAAAAGGAAATGTGAATCCCTAATCTAAAATATTTCAGTTTATTATTTTTATAAACAAGATTTTCTTTTGTAATATTTTAAAAATGTACTCTTATCTATATAGTAGTGATAACATTCACACACAAAAAATCGTCTCAATTCAAGTGAATGTATTTTTAATGACTAAATCAAACCTAGGTATTGTTATAATATGTATTAAAAATTTTGTTTAAATGCACGGAAAAATTAAATTGGAATTACTGAAAAAGTTTATTATTATTTATCATTAATTTAATTTTAAAATGGTGTAACAATAGCTTGCAGCACAGATTATATCGCAGCATATAAAATATTATAAATTCATTATTACTATTATTATTATTTTAAATTGGTTTCAAATAATTTACTGTGTATGTAATATACCAGTCCATACAAACATTAACATTTAAAGGAAATCACATTAAATCAGCAGAATATCTTCAAATGAAATATAATAAAAACTGGAAATCATAAATTAAAATTCCAATTTTTATAAATGAGGCATATATGAAACACATTTGCAGATTTCTATTAAATTTTTAGAATATCTGTTCGGAGGAGAATCTTCTGTCCGGCTGTTCGAATATAAATTAATAAGAGAGTAGATAGATAGAATTCAGTACATAAATTTAATATATATAGTTTAGAAATTTTCAAATTTTCACTCATATCTAATAAAAGGTTGACTGTCAGTCGGTCTGCGCTTTCAGAAGCATGTAAGCACTGTAATTCAAAAATGTAATGGCGTAAATTTATCGAGTTACATGAGGGATTTTGTGACTACAAGTGCAGTTTTGTACGTAATCTCTGTTCCAATCGATTTAGAAAAACATGTCTATTGTATAAATTCGATTCAAATACTATTTACAGCAGGAAGAAATTTGACGCCAAAACCCTCGCCAAGGATATGCGATGGATTTAATAAAATCACGCCAAAAGTTAATATTTCGTGACTATAATATGTAGTGTCAATGCAAGACATTTTGTACCCAATTTCTGTTTGAATCGGCTTAAAAAAACTTGTCTATTGTACAAATTCAATTTTCGGATACTATTTACTGCAGAAAGAAACTTCTCGCCAAAAAAACTCGCCAAGGATACGTGATGGATTTAGTAAAATCACGTCAAAACTTAATATTTCGTAGCTATAGTATGTAAGTCCATGGAAGACATTTCCTGACCTGATAAGTATATCAAAAAGTATGAGAGAATGTTTTGGACAAACCAATGCCACTGATTCATACTTTTTTTTTCATGTTTTAACAAAAATTATTAAAACACGTGTTCTTCTGTTTATATCTTATCAATCCTTCTTCAACAGAGTCTTTTCTTGAAGAAAGTTCCATAAACTCTTTTTTTTTTTTTTTTTTTTTTTGTCTTTTTTCCCCCTCAGAAGCCCTTTTTTTTCCGGTTGAAAGTTTGAGGTTTGTAGATATACAAATCCCCACGGGAAACTAACTATTCCGCTCAAGCGTTGCCCGTAATTGAAGTTGTAGGTCATATAAAACAATTTGGAGCCGCGAAAAAGGGGGGATCCATTAATAGGAAACTCATTAAAGTTGTTGAAGGACGTGTTTTCGAACGTCAGTAGGACGTGGAAGAAATATCAATCATTTTTCATTAAGAAATGATTATGTATTTCTCATGTATATTAATAAAGCTCTCTTAGTCTCGTATTACGATAAGATTTTTATCTTAATTGGAGGAGGATCGACAATTTCTAATTTAATTGAATGAGGCGATGAAAAAATTATTAAAAGATGCTTTGTTTGAGATGTCATTTGCTCTGTAAGAAATTGTGTTTTTCATTTGATGCCCTTCTTCCTTTGTATTGAGGGATGCGCTGATTAGAATTTTGGATGACAAATTCAATTTAAAATTTGAAATACCTGCAAAGGAAATTCATAAATCTTCTTTTATATTTATGTTACAGTTCAAATAATTATTTCATTTCATTTCAGTTTAGTTTAGTTAATATTATTTTTTGCATTAAAAAAGTAAAGTAATATAATTTTTTAAAGTCAATTCCTACTTAGGTCAACAAGGATATATTTTATTTTAGTTACTTTTTGATAAATAATTATCATTACTATAAATAATTTTTCAAAAAAAAATTATTTTCGCAACGATTGAACTCGCATTCTTCACCTTCAGGTGAAAAATACTGAAATCCTTGCATTTTACCGATTGAGTTACTGCCTGTTGATTTCAGTTTTCATTACAAACTGCTTAAAACTCTATTTAAAGTGTTAAAAATTAATTAAATTTAATGAATAAATTAATATTTGGAAAAACTGTTTTAACACCAAATATCATCCACTACAAGTTTAAAAAAACGTATTTGAATTTGAATTGATGAATAAAAAGTATTTTATTAACGATTGAAAATTCAAACAATATATTATATATATATATATATAGGGAGACTGTGAACTAATAATAGGAATTGAAAAAAAAAGGCACATCACACAAAAAAAGGCGACTAATCAAAATGTTGCCATTTTTTTTAAAGATTTTTCTAGGCAAATAAAATACTCTGAAAAGAAATTACTAGAAGGAATGGTAACCCAACTTTTTTAAACCTTCATTCAAAAAATTTAAATTATTTATTATTATTGTCTTTATTATTGTAATCTGCTTTAATTTCTCTTTGACGCTGTATGTTAACCTTTCATTGAATTTATAAGCTATTATTTTTAATTAGTAATTCGTTTAATTTAATATTTTTTATTAAGAAATTCAAAATTATTCTGTATAATTATATGTTCAATTTTGCTTAAATATTTATAAAGTGTATGTGTATTATTCCATGTTTTGTTCCTAATCGAAAATTTCAATAAATGTTATAACTATTTATAATAATATACTTAATTCATACTGTATAATAAATCATGTTATACATAAATATAAATAATATACATATTTATACAAGTATATTATTTATAAATCATGTTATATATAAATATAAATATGCATATTTATACATGCATATTATTTATAATGTTATATATAAATATAAATATGCATATTTATATATTTATATTATTTAGAAATTATGTTATATATAAAAATAAATATGCATATTTATATATTTATATTATTTAGAAATTATGCTATATATAAAAATAAATATGCATATTTGTACATCGATATTATTTATAAATTATACTATATATAAAAATAAATATACATATTTGTACATCGATATTATTTATAAATTATACTATATATAAAAATAAATATACATATTTATACATCGATATTATTTATAAATTATACTATATATAAAAATAAATATACATATTTATACA
>JAOUZG010009324.1:1487165-1500895 GCA_026289955.1 Argiope argentata
TTATTATGACTAAAAAATATATTCGTTCAATATTCAAATTATTATGATTAAAAAAATATACTCGTCCAATTCAAATTACTATGACTAAAAAAATACATTCGCTCAATATTCAATTTACTGCTACTAAAAAATGCATTCGTTCTATATTCAAATTATTATTACCAAAAAAAAATTACATTTTCTGTTCGCCATCTGTCCCTTTTCGAAAACGTTATGATCCTTCGAAAACGGAAAAGACCCTCGAAACTGAAATAAAAACAGCTTTGAAATGTTTCCTGTTTAAATTACACGTAAATCTTGAATTATTTCATTGCTTGTCAGAAAATCAAATAGGATCCACCCATGCAAAGACAAAATTTAAAGACAAGCGTCGGAATTGTAGGTGGAATAACAGAAATACTACTCCAAGTCACCATCGAACACACGCACACACAGAAAAATCTCAACCGTTCTTATATTCGAGGAGGGACGCGTTTATCCAACATGCTCGTATTCACTTCTAAATGAACTTTGCGTAGGTGCTCATTTTGGGTGTAGCAGCTAAGTGTTGAAGTTCTTTTTCTTTTTTGTGCGGGGTGACAAAGCTTACCACCAACATCATTTGCATTTTTAAACAGTCATTCCATCCGCTATTTCTTCGAAAGTTGGGTGTGTTACTTGAGAGTCAGTTAGGGTACAAGCAGATGGTGTGAGGTGTATCTCAAATTAAACATTCAACCCATTCGACATCGCTGTGATTTTGCAATTCTGAATGCTTGTACTAGACTCAAACATGTTTGAAAGCAAGCATTCGGTCACAGAAGTTGTTTTTCCTAAATACTAGTATAAGTCTTTCGAAAACTCAATAATCAGTTTGAACTGAATTATATTAATGTGGTTTTTTTTTTAAATTCTGGACCAATATGTGTTCTCTATAGAGGGTTCTTTGTTTTTTGCAAGGGTCCAATATCATCAAGATTCATTTGCTCCTCCGTGCAGGGCCCGAATTCCTCTAATTGGGGCCCGGAGTAAAAGCTTTCCCCCCTCTGCTTCACTACTTTAATAGTGAAGAATCGAACTTCAATATTGAAGAAGTAGAAAACGTAAAATAAACCTTCTATTCGGGGGGGGGGGGAAGGACTCTGATGCAGGGGCCAAAAATAATTGCCCAGTTTGCCTCTGCCTTAGTCAGGCACTGCCTTCGTGCTAGACAGGGTTGCCTTTGTGTGACGTCATCAATTTTCTATATGGCCCCTAGTTTCGTCGGAGCATTATTTCCTTTAAATTAACATGAAGGATGGGAAGGTTTTGATATTCCTCTTACGGCCTTTTACCGTTTGATCCACTCCTTTTAACATTTGAACCATGGCAGAAAATTACATGAACAACACAGCCACACAGCGGTAGATCTTTGATGGAACCAGATTTCGAGCTTGGAACCTTACGATCCTCAAGCTGTCACTTCATCAAGAAGTATCTAACTGGCAATCGAAGTAGTTCGATGACAGACAAAAAAAAATCAGTCAAAGTTAATTAACCAACATAATTTGAGAAATTTTTTAAAATCCTTTCTTAATTATATGTGTGTTGAGCAGATTTCTGGAATCGAGGATTCATCCTGATATTATAAGAAATCAGAATGAACCCTCAAAAATTTCGAAGAGTCAAATTGCTGTAATAAAGCTTTCTCTCTCTTATCATTTCTGCATGTGTGTATACATTTATGTGCAGTAAGTCATACTCCACCCAATCTATACAAAAATAATGATTTTTTTAGTGATAATTAAGTTTAGACCAGTTTTTTTATAGTATATTTAAAAGAAATGAATACAACATATTGATACCTTTTTGTTTTAGTATCCAGAGTGCAGAGACATCGTGATGGCAAGGAGGAGGGGTCCTTGGTTTTCCGATGCCCCATAGATGTCCCAAGCGCAAGGCTCAGAGAACGCCATCGGTATTAGTATGTTTACACCAATTTTTTAAAAAGGAAAGTAAGATCGAAGGCAACAAATGTAATGCCTGGAGGCCCTTTATTTTTGCTAATTCACTGAAATAACTTGGAGCATTAAAATCATGTTACATCCCGAGCGTCATTTACCCTTGCTACGCCGTTATCCATTTTCTGTTATAAAAAGGACTAATTTTTTCTAATACTTAAGGTTCTTTCCATAATAGACTTGTCGTAGACAAAGATATAGTCTACCTAGTAATACATAATACTTCCTAGTATGGAATTAAGTGGTTATAGCTTATATGGAACTGGACTGATTCACTGATTCGGTTCCACGAAATATCTACTGTATGTGCGGGGCTGACACACTTCAGATTCGTTGTATTCAAACGCTTTCCAATCAATAGATGATCCATCTCAAAAACGTAATTTTGTATTCGTATGTGTATATTTATCTTCAATTCAATAACTATAACTGCCAGTTAATAAATCTTTACCATAGCGATGAATTAATATTTACTTTATTGTACTCTTACAATCGAGACTTCACTCATCGAAAGCAGTCACTGTTCTCTATATTCAACTGTATTTTCTAACAAGACTAATCTCATGTTATCAATATTCACATTAGAATTTTCGTCTATAGAGCTTTCAAGATCCTATTGTAAAAATGCTGAAGGTTTTTTAATACATTTTTTGATTGAATAAAATTGGAAAATAATTTTGACAAATATAAGAGGTTGTAGTCTTATATCTATCATATATATTTTTCTCACTTTATTCACTATTTTTTGATTTCCATGACTTCATCGAACTTTTATCACAAAATTCCCTATTATTATCTAAGGTGGATTTTTAAGATATTCTCGTTTTTGCACCCACACACACATGATTTGAGCTATCATTCTTCTTCATACAAGTTTGATTCAACAGCTAAGTCCAATTTATTTTGGTGTCATTTTTCAAGCTGTAGGATATCATTTTTCACAGCCTCTCTCAGGTTAGGTCAACTGCTTACCTTTAATCAATTGTTCGTTTTAGTTTTGACCATGTATGGCTCTTCTCACCATTACATTCCACTGAACATCCAACCCTCCAAAGAAAAATCAAATATCGAAGATGTTTTCATACAGTGTAACACAATATCATTAAAAAGGTAGCTGTTGTTAGAAAAATGATGAACGAAAAAAAAAAATGTATAAACTGTCACTATTGAAAACTCAAATCCATTTTTCTTCAACACGCACACTATAAGATGTCAGGATTTGAAAAAAGGAAGATAGATTTTACCCTTTCAAGATGATCTTTATTAATTGAAGAACAACGTCGACAGAGAAAAAGGATTCCTTATAGTTTAATTAATCGTTGCTAGCAATAAAATACCACGCTAGCTATTATAAAAGCTGATTTTTACTACACTTTCGTCCGCCACCCCTTTTGGAATTTTTTTTTCTCAACCTGCAATAGATAGATACAAAGAGCCCCCTGATCAATGTCGAATAATCTATTAGAAAACTTTTACACCCTTTCTCCCCGAAAAACGGAACACCGTGATTAATGCACATCTCAAACAAAAGATGCGCCCAATGATGCACCCTAATTTTTCAAATGATCGTCGTCCAGTTCCCTATTAGAAATGTAGCGAAGGGCCGGTCTATTGTGCGAGTTTAAGGGTTGAGAAAGAGAAAGAAGACAATGGATGGGGAACAAATGAGGTAAATAATCTTGGGATCGAGCGACAAAAGAAGGAATTTTCGATCACTCCAGGCCCTGGGAGAAGAAAGCATCTCTATCAATCTTTCTGTCCTTAGCCTCCAGCTTTATTTATTTATGCAAGTACTGCAAGAGGATTGAATTGCGTTCTTCCTTCCCCTAGCGAACGCAATTTCAATTTGGTTCGTAATTGTTAAGGCCAGGAGGGCCCGATGCGTTGAAAAGGGAGGGCTCTCGATTTCAGAGAGATGGGTGCCTCAGATTGTCTACAAAAGCAGGGCCCTAGATTAGTCTTTTATTGAAACGATGGGAACAGAGGATTAGTTTTAGGGTGAAGTGCTTCTTCAGTTGTGGGCAAGATAGTGTGCTTTTTTTTCTTTCGGAATGGCGAATTGAAGTAAATGGTTTTTGTTTTCTTTTGTCGGTGTCGTCGTTCGAAACTTGCTGCGCCCTTTGATGGTTTTGATGAATTGTATCCATATACCTCTAATGGTTTCTTGAAGAACTCGCTCCTTATAAAATAAAGTGGGAGGTTTTATTGACTGGTACTGTGTTTTAAACTGTCATCGAATGCCCCATCTATACATGACCCCCTGCAAGGCTGATTTCCTCAAATTTAATCCGGTCATGACACGATACTTGTGCAAACAAACTCACGTGGAGAAAAGGGAGTTTGTTTGCATTTGTGGGTGCCAACGTAAGGAACTTGTTGCATCTTTTGATGTTTTTGATGAATTGTATCTCTGTACCTCTAATGGTTTCTTGAAGAACTCGCTCCTTATAAAATAAAGTGGGAGGTTTTATTGACTGGTGCTGTGTTTTAAACTGCCATCGAATGCCCCATCTATATATGACCCCCTGCAAGGCTGATTTCCTCAAATTTAATCTGTTTATGGCACGATGCTTGTTCAAACAAACACGTGGAGAAAAGGGAGTTTGTTTGCATTTATGGGTGCCAACATAGGGAACTTGTTGCGTCTTTTGATGGTTTTGATGAATTGTATCTATATACCTCTAATGGTTTCTTGCAGAACTTGCTCTTAAGTAAATAAAGAGGGAGGTTTTATTAACTGGTGCTTTTTTGAATGATTTTTATTCTATATGTGGCTCCTGAAAAGGCTAATTTTCCATAAATTTGATCTGGTTATAGCACGATACCCCTTTGCACAAACTCATGTTGGAACAAGGGAATATATTTCTTCAACTAAGGATAAGACAATATTTTGTTTGCAATGGCAGGTTGAAGTAAATGGTGTTTGCTTTTGATGGTACCGACACAGGAAATTTGTTGCGTCTTTTGATGTTAAATCTATGACGATGTCCAGAAAAAAAACTGTTCTGTATGGAATGAAATTAGACATTTTATTGTTTTATGTAATGCCTGAATCTGTCATCTTGTTTTATTGTATTATGCCAGTACCACATACACCATCATTACTTATTATTTATGATTTCATATTGCTTTTCATCGTATTTGTCATGGGTACGCCGAAATATTTCATCGTACCAATTTTGATCACAATTAGTGACATAAAGAGAACATGATCTGTGGGAAACAGAAGATTCTAGATTTCAGAGAGACTGATACCTCAGATTATCTGTAAAAATAGGGCTCTCAGTTAGTTTTTTATCAAAGAGAATTAGTTTTAGAAGGAAATGCTGCTTCAGTAGTAGATAAGAGAATCTTCGTTTAGGAATGATAAAAATGAACTAAATGGTGCTTGGTTTCTTTTACTGGCACCATCATTTACTACTCCGGTGTTTTTTGATGGATTTTTTCATCTACATTTCAGTAAAGATTGCAGAATTGCTTTTTTGAAATAAGCGGATATTTTACTGACTAGCAAATAGAACCTCCTACTTTATTTCAGAACTTTTTATCTGGGGTAATGTCATATACTTTTAACATATGATGTTGGATAATATGGGTACACAGTACATCCATTGTGTCAATTTTTTTGTATGTTTGCTTTCATTAAGCGGAATATCTCGCCAAACTGGCAACCAATCAAAAAATATTTTATATAGATGTAATACCTGTTTACAAGACTGTGTTGGATGATTTCAAGTATGTAAATAACTCGCCAAAAGTAAGGGACGATTTCTGACTTCATAATTTCAGTGTATCAGTGTTAAATTGAATTCGATATTTCAATTATTGTTCCTTTTATTATTAAATATTACATCCATAAGGGCTGCATCATTATCTGCTACATTATATTAATTTAGAGATTGGACTATTCGAATTCATCTATTATTAGCATTTTCCTCTCGTTTTTTGAATTTCTCACTTAATAACACTAAATGTTGTTTGATTCCTACCGTTGTATATTCGAATTTTTATTTTGATTGGGTCGATTCTGTGTTTCATTGCATCAATAATACTAATTATATGTTACATTTTTTAAAAAGAAATAATTAAATCGTTAGGAAACAAATAAAACTACACACAAATTCGATCATTTAAGTTTGAAACTAAATTTAATTCAGAAACTACTTACATTTACCATTTATGAAAATCCCGTAATAATATTCACTATTATTTTATAAAAATGTTCCATAAAAGTTAATCCATTGTAGCCAATTTGGCATTCTTTGCAAAGACAGACGAGCGTTTCAGATAATTGATTTGGGTCATTAGAAACATTGATTACCCAACCATCCCAAATCAGACGCCAATCTCGGCAATCCTGAGCGCTCGATAATTGTATCTGTTCCCACGAATGAAAAGAACGAGGCATTCATCCCCCCCCCCGTCCACTTGAAGCCGGCCGTCGTGGTGGACAGAGTACTTACATAATAAATGGCTAGCAACACACATTACGTATAAGCTGTTGCATGGACACCCATGCTTACAGTCTCTTATGCATCCATCGTTAGTTGCCATGACTACCGGGATAAATGCATAACTTGGTGGAGGGAAGGAAACTGCCCAAAACACGCGAGGAGACAGTCGCAGCCCCAACCTGTCAATGTGCGGTGCTTACTGCCGCACACGACTATTCAAAGTGCGTGATCACGTGAGGAAGTGAACGAGGAGATACGAAATTATCAATTGAATATAGACAAACGATAATAAGATAAATCCATTATCTATGACAATGACGTGGAATCCGGTGAGAACCTGAATCTAAATAAAGGTTCACGCGATGCCAAGGTAAAAGAAAAAAGGGCTACTAATACAAGCAGGGGTTGTCCAGCGGAGAGAATGTATAGTTAACGGAAATCAATGACGCATCCATCGGGTTGAAAAAGTCCGATATCTCTTTCCACGTTAACAGTGAAATTTAGTTATCTTAATCTCGATTTTTTTTCCTTCCATCGTAATTTGGGATTCTTTTTATTTTTTATTTTTATTTTTGGGGGATATTTTTTTCAAATTCTATCCCAGTTATTTTCTTTTGCTCTATCATAATATCGGATCTGCTGGTCGGTGCTTTATCAAAGGGTGGAGAGAATGAATTACAAATAAGCATTTCTAGAAATTATTTTCCGAGGAAAACAGTTTCAGGAAAGTAATATCTGTTACTGCCGAATGCAGTGACCTACAATTGAAAAAAATAATGAAATAAAATCCTGACTTTTGGATGTAGTTGGAAGGAGGAGAAAAGTTTAAAACAAATTTTAAACTTTACCTCTTATCTGCGACTTTGGGGGTTTTATCTAAGGATCAAATATTCCGAATCAACACAGTAGTCTCAATTTTCAATGCTTTACTATTGTTTTATATTCGAAAAAACTTAATTGTTTTTAGAAAGTTTTTTTTCATTATTATTTTTTAAAAATTAATTATTAAATTAAAGGAGAAAAATCAGCCTTTTTTTAAAATTAAATGACGATTTCTTAAAAAGTATAAAAATATTTTTCGATTAATTCTCCAACATAATTTTTATTGCACATAGCAACATGCTCCAGCAAATAATGACAGTTATGTGCATTATTAATACAAAATTTTCATTGTGTATTATTAAAATCCTACAAATACTGTGTATTATTTATTTCCAATAAACATTGAGTATTATTATATCAGTAACTTTGCTGTTATGGCGAACTTTTTCAGAGTTTTTGGTCTGTAATTAGAAACAAGAAGCTTTCTTCTTTCTTATTATTTTTACTATAAAGAAAGTACAGTATGGGCAAAAAAAATTCGAACGCCAGATATTGATAAGTCACCAGGTTTTAGACCTTTCTGAGTCCAAAAAATACACATATTTGAACAATGTCTGTCCGTCTATGATAAATATAACTCAAACGCAATTTCAGCTGAAAAGCAGAAATTCGGTATACGGTCTGTGCATCAAATTTGCCGATTTCTATCAAATTTTGAGTTAAATCTGTTTCAGAGGAGAACTGTCTGTTCGGCTTTTCGAAAATAAGTTGATAAGATAACCACAAAACGAAGAGAGCTAGATAGATAGATAGATAAGTTTCGGTGCACTAATTTTACATCTATAGTGTAGACCCCGGCGAAATTTTGAGCCAAATCCAATAAAGGGTTGATTGTCTGTCGATCTGTCATTTCAAAAACATGAATTTTTTTAATTACTATTGCAATTGTGTGTAAAACCTATGTTTCAATCAGTTGAGAAAAACATGTTTAATGTACAAATTCGATTTTCAGGTATTATTAGCAGCATACCAGGAATTGATTGCCCTCCCCCCAAAAAAATCACCAAGTATTACACGCTAGATTCAGTAAAAATGCTAAATTAACGCCAAAGATTAATATTTCGTAACTACTGTACGCCAGTACCATGCAAGGCCTTCTTTGAGATACAACTTTTTATGAGAGTGCATGCGAGAAAATTTTCGGTTGACGACTCCCGCTAGTTTTAAAAATAGTAAAAAAATATCTAAACACAGCTTTTCAGACTATAATTAAAAGAATGTTTTTTATCTTGGTCCCGGGCGTACAACTTAATCTGTATTTGTAGAGAACACATACTGCATACTGCTGTGTACAGTACTATACATAGCATACTGCGTTTTGATAACAATAGTAACTGAAAGAGTTATTTAAACCAAAAGCAAAAGGTACTTTTCCGTTAATCTGGCGCAAGCAAAAAATCTTCAAATAATGTAGAATTCCATCAATTTTTTTACAACGATTTTAAAACGAAAAATCGCCAAATAATGAAGAATTCCGCCAAATTTCTTCGGCAATTTTTCGCTTGCGCCCGGCTAAGGGAAAAGTACACAGCAAAATTAATACAATACAATCCCAAGTATCCAGCCTAATGTGACGGAAGGGCAGGCCGGATTACAAAAAAGCCGAATATTTCGGAGTTTATGAACTCATTTCTTTGCTTATCAATACCAGAAGACAAAATTTTTATACCAGAACTCACTGTTATAATACATATTTTCTCACTTCTTATTGGGTACTAAGCCCTCCATTTATCTCAATGTCAAAGCAACCGCGGCCTTGTGAATCATAGAAGCAGTTGCCGGTAACGAGTCAAGTTACAATAGAAGGCTCTGTACTGGTTGTTTATATATGTTAACCCTTTATCTACTGAATTATGTTGCCATCAATATTCCAATTTCATTTTGTAGAATACCATCCGCAAAAATAGTCATATTACAAAAATATAATCCAGATTTAAATGGTACTTATAAGTACCGTTTGTAGATAAAGGGTTAGTATACTGCACTGCACGTTTCAAGAATTAGAGAAAAAGTAAATTAAAAGATACTAATTGTTCACATTTTAATACAAATTCTGCAATGCTTAGCTTAAATGAAATGCAGGAAACAGAAAGAAAACGTCAATGTAAATCGTAGGTCTAATTCTTAAGAAAACTGACTCACACTGATTTTATTTTTCACTGAAAAAAGATTACACTGATATGAAAAGATAAGCCTAGGATAAGAGTCAAAACTTAATTTTTGAAAAAGACTTTAATAGATGACAATGAACAACGAACAAAAAGCTGCTCTTCTCCTGGTACAATTTGTATTTTGCACACAACACGTAGGAGAATCCTAGTAGACGCCTACTTCCAGTGCCTTGGCTATATTGTCAATGGCAATGGAAGGCAAGGGGCCATTGGCAATATATATTGTCAATGGCCCCTTGCCTTTCTTATTTAATTATGGTAAAAGAAAAATAGGTCGGATAAGATGGAAGTCGAATAATCACGAGGAGGATACTCGGGAATGTATTGTAAATTTCCACTGTGTCACTTGTGCTTGTGATGAGTTTCTAACAAAACTGGGGGGAATTTTTTATGTACATATCATTTCTATCAATTTATGACATAAGAATGGAAAATATGAATCTACAAACAAAAAAATACCATATATAAATATAAAAAAAAGCTTAAATGATGTTGTATAGTCCATAGAAATGCATTAAAAACTATATTCTTAGCAAGGGGGAGTACCCCCGAGGAAGTAACTACAAAAAAAAGAGGAAGACAACATAATATTGTCAAAGCTTTTACACAGAGTCGGGTATCTTTGTGTCATGCGAATAAACGTCATATTTTTAAAAGCTATTACATTTTAAAAAGTAAAGCCAAGACGACTCTGGCAGGGGCACACAATGCTTGCGGGGCTAAAGAGGATGGATCGATATTTTAAAGAATGCTTTACAAATACGTCCTCCCCTTTCGAATAAGAAAAAAAAACCCGGTAAGATCGGAAAGATCTGAGGGTAAATATTGGGAGAGACTTGCTGCTCAAAAAGAATGTCGGGGAACATGTGACTTCGCACGCTGAAGTATTAAAAAAATTGTTTTCTTCGAAACTTGAAGTGAAGTGAACTGAGGACTTTAAAGGGAATATTTTGCTTTCAGATAAATCTGGGATTGAGACGAGACCGGGTCCTTTTAAAATGTTTAGTTTGAAAGGCCTGTGTTGATTGGTTAAAAATGTTCCTTGAAAATACAATTTAAAATATTTTCTTTTGTTTAAAAATACAATAAAGTTCTTCTCTTATATCTTTGAAGGGGACAGATTAGTAAGATATATACAATATGTATAAGATATATAAAAATTTCACCAACATTAATACAAATTTAATAATAATAAAACATGTTCAGTTCAGTCCCAAGTATCTAGTGTAATGTGGTGGAAGAGCATTCTGGATAACAAAAATGTCGGATAGCTTGGATTTGTTCCCACCAATACCAAAAGACACAGTTTTATACAAAAATTCCCTGCTGTAATACGTATTTTCTCACTTCTTATTGAGTATTAAACCCCCCATTTACCTCAAATCATGTAGCATGTGAATGCAGCCACGACCTGAGGAATCAGAACAATTCGATACTTCTCCTCGCCGTTTAGCGTTCATTCCCATTTTTTTTCGTGCTTCTTTGAGTGATAATTTCTTAGAACTTTGCCCTTTATTTGGCCTGGTAGGAGAATAGGCTACATGACAGACATTCGCCTCAAGTTGTAACTTTTCGTTGGCGATAAGTCACCAAATGTGACAAAATAGAAGGTTGCCGGATTTGGCGACTTATCGCCAACGAAAAGTCGCCAAATGTAACAACTTTTTATTGCAATTTCCTTATAACTCTAAAAGCGAAAAACTGATGCCTCAAAATTTTCTGTCCATGCATTGTGTGGCTTCAAAAACATCATGTTCTCACATGATAATAAATAGAATTCAAAATATTTCTTATGCCATTTGCAATTCCGTGGAATTAATTTAACTGGCCAGAGAGCCATTAGAGAAAAGGGCATCAACTTTGGTCTTTTAAAATCCATCCGAAACTTTACCGCGTCCGCATCAAGTCGTTGAGAAAAGCTCCGGGAATAATTAATCTTACCTCTGAAAGGAAAGCACTTCTGTATAACTAAGTTACTGGCTCTCAAGTTAAGCGAATGGAATATTAATTCGAAGGAGTTTGTAAATCGTTGCAATTCTTCCTTTGATCGGAACTGATCCTTTATCAATTCGCCGCTGGAATATCGGAGGAAGGGGGGCTGAACCAGAGCTTTGTTCGCATCCATCAAGGGCCCTGTCAAAAATAGACACAGTGACAAATAGGTTCTAAAGGGACGCGATTTAAACCGGGGGTTATCAATTTTCTCCAAACGTTAACGGCGATGGAAAGCAATTGCCCAGCGCTCGGCGGAAGGTTCCTTTCTCGTTTTTAAGTGCCTTGGCCACAGATTTCGGCAACATCGGTTCTGGCGAAAGGGCAATTTTAAATTCGCGTTTAGAATGCTGGGAAATCTCTTTCTTTTTGCTTTTTCCCGCCGTAAAATTTCACTTCCACCGAAAAATCAAGTGCAACACATGCTTCCTAGTCTTTTTAGAACAAGATTGGGAAAAAGGGTTTGGATTTTTTTTAGGGGTGGAGGGGAGAACCATTGTTTAAATTTTCTTACAGGGGTTTGAATTTTGCTTTTTTCAAAAAAGGGAATTCTAGTGGGATAAATGGAGGGAAATAATTCGAGGGTTAAAACAATAAATAAAAGTTAAAATCGAAATGCTTGGACGCTGCTCGTGTTAGGAAGAATCTTGGCAATAGAAAAGCTGCACTGGAGAAAATTTCCTATTTTTCTATTATGGTTGAACAATTCAAGCGTAAAGGTTATAAACGCTGCACTCAAATGGAATTTGAAGCGCTATTTAACGCTACTTTCAGTTCGTTGGATAAAATAAACTGTTGGATTCCGAAATGGTGTTTTCTGTTGAAACAATACAGAAATACAGACGCTGCTTTCGATATTATGTGGCTTTTAAATCATTGTTTTATTTTTAATCTGGATTTATAACTCACCTTTAATAACTGGTTCAATAAAATAGTAGGATATTGTAAAGCAATAGAAATAAAAAGTAAATACAAAATTCTCATTGATATTTGTTTAACTTGGAACATTGAATTTGTTTTAAAACTTGGGATCTATGCATCATACAATTCAAATTTCATCCATGATATTGGTCTATTATTTTAAATGGTGAAACTTTAGTATTTTGTTTGTAATGTTTAATACAACATCAACAATAATAAATAAATAAATAAAACTAATTCACAAGCAAAAAAAAAATGAAATCTTCGATCATAAATTTCAAGTTATAATCTGAGAATATTATTATTTTCAAGTTATTATTTGTCTTAATTGATTTAAGTCATTAATCAATTTAAACAAGTTTGAAACAATCACGAGACTCCTTTATCCTTCTCTACCCCCATTATATTATATTATATATGCATATAAAACTTTAATAATACTATTTTTTTATACTTTCATTTTCAATTTTTCTAGCTGGCAGATAAAGTTTTGGACCTCAACCGATTTTGAGATGAAATAACAGCTATCATGTCATGGTTCTTCGTCAGCGTTTTAAAAACGCATCTTCTATCAAAGAAGCATACGTAATAATAAAGCATTCCTGGTAAAAGAAGGTCAAACTTTTTAAAATGCATCTGCTTTCAAAAAAGCACATATAATAATGTTATATTAGTAAAAGGAGATAAAAGTATTTTTTGCTCGAAAATTTCGTAGACATCAAAATCTTCTCACCAAAACCACATCGGGTTCTCAAATGATAATAAATACTAACTTTTCTTGGCTCATCAAAATTTCTTTTAACATCATTTTGCTAAATAATACACAGCAGGTTCTTTGTGGCAAATAACTAAAATGACAAAGAATAATTTCCTAAGATTTAACAAGAATAATTAAAATACTCTTTTCCTTTGATGGTATCTAAAAGTTATAGTCTTCAGTGGTACCAGTTGGAATGGTATTATTAAAAAGTTTAGCTTAGATAAACCTTTCTCGAAAATAAGTTTCAGCATTTATTTTTTAAAATTTATTATGTTCAGCAATTTTATTTTTTGGCGAGAGAAAGCGGATATAAAGGGTGATTTAAATTAAGACATTCCATTTATTAAGACAATATATATATAAATAATAAAAAAATATATTTTGAATAATATAATGAACAAAATATATTTGGTTCATTGTATTAGAAATAAAACAGTTTTAAACTCACTAGCAAAAGTAGTTAAAACTTTAATCTAAAACAAACACACCCACTCGAAAAGTAACAAAAATAAAAGAAAAATATTAAAGCATAAAGTTGGACTTGAATGTACCATATATGGTAAATAATTAC
>JAOUZG010009324.1:1513963-1561443 GCA_026289955.1 Argiope argentata
CACATTTTAGAGCTCTCAAATTTTTTTCAAACTTCATTTTGTATTGTCCGTTTCAGGATCCCTAAACTAGTACATTTTAGAGCTCTAGAATTTCTTTAAAAAATCATTAGAATTTGATGCAGTGTTCATTTCAGAATCTCTAGACTAATACTACCAAATCTAGTATGATTTGCATGATTATATTTCGTCAAAGGGTGGCGTGCAGAAAGATGCGCGGCTACTAAGCCCTTGAATTTCACAAATTATCCGAGTTGATTGCTAAATGTAAATATCTCCTTTCAACTTTGGAGCCACGGTGGCAAGGTCTCTGGCTCGTGAGCCCTAGGATTCCAGGTTCGAGACCTGATTCAACCGAAGAACCACCGTATAAGGGGCTCTGTTTTACGTTAAATCCGTCAGGGCTAAATGCCCTCTTACTAATGTGGCATGGTGTGGAAATGAGTGGCGCCAGCTCAGGTGTCGTCCTCGTCATCTGATCATTGTTCAAAATTACAAGGTTGATTCCAAAATAGCCTTAGTGTTGCTTTATATCGGGATGTTAATATAACTAAACTATCATTTCAACTTTCCTCTCACTCCTTTTCACCCTTTTTCTTCAAATTTATCTGAACAATTCCCTAAAGAAGGCCAAGAACTCATAGAAGCATTCTCTATTTGAGGTGCTGATCGCAGAGCGAGCTCTCAAGTTACTCTACTTGAACGTTATTGCTATTTTCTAAAAAGCTATGTTCTAGTTGCTTCAGAGACGAGTTTTTATAATTGCCGTCCTTTGAGTATGACGACAGCGTGTTTGCCCTTATTTTCGCTGTACTCCTATCGAGGTTTTTCTGTAACATATACATATGAAAGCATCCTTTGAAAAAACAGGCTTGGAGTTCTTTAATCTTGTTTTCGTAATTTTAAGGAATGAGTTCAGTTTCCATTTAAAAAAAAAAAAAACCAAGATTTCTTTGTTAAAATCAAGACTATCTCTGCTCAAGGAACCAAACAGGAAGGAAAAAGATAGTGTGAGAAAACATTCTGAACTTCTATAGTTTTAGAAATTAATTTACTGATGTCGCGTTTTGATTCTGTGGGAAAATAGCAGCCCGCGTGATTCAGAAGTTAAAGTGAAGCCGAAATTAAATTACCTTTAGAACGCAGATTAATTAAAAATTATTATATAAAGAGACAGATAATTTAGAATTTGTCATGATATAATCATTTAGAAATTATCTAGAATTTATCATTCGAAATTGCTAGAGGAAAAAAAACTTAATGCATAATAAATATTACAAAAATATTATAATTTTTTTGACATGAACTCTGCCAATTTTACTTTTAACATATTTCATTGAATCATTTTTTATATTAATTTAAATCTTTAGTGAACATCAAGTTAAAAAAATCTAAAAATATGGGAAATGAATTTTAAAAAAAAAGGAAAAGTAATAACTAGAGAAAAGACAAAAGAATAGGGAAAAAAAGAATAAAGAAGGGGAAAAAAAGCGGGAAGCTCTGCCAGAGCGAAAGGGGAATGGGAAGAACTCTTTCACACACTTGAAATATATGGTTTGATTAACTTTTGCCATTCGTCTAGAAATTCATAAATGTTATCGCAGCAGAGCATAAACGTTTCGGAAGGAAATAAAATAAAAATTATGTTATTAAAGCTAATAACATCCTGAAAAATGATGAATTTTAAGAAACCGAAATAAATGGAAACAAGGGTAAGGCGTTCCAAAGCTATCACTTCTTTTTCATCGTTTTATTTTTCGCGTTCCCCCTCTTTTTTTCTGTAAAAAAAAGATCTTTTAAGGTTGCATAGAGCTGCTGTAAAATTAGCAGAAAGACGCATGTATCTCTGCAATATTAAAGAGTATTAGGAAAATTCTCGGAGCATTTTATCTTGTTTTTACACAGAGGATAGACGAATAAAAGATTTTTTTTCCTCCTTTGATCTTTTTTTGGGGAGATATTTTTTTTTATGAGGAGTATGGTGCAAAAAAAAAAAAAGATCCATTTCCTCATCCTCAGGCTATGTTACTATCTTCTGCATAAGATCTCGAATAATTCTTCACTCTGTTTCATGGGGTTTTCTGGGAGGTTTAGAGAAAAAAAAATTCAATGAAGAAAGAGAAGCGAAGGGTGAAAAAAAAACATGATGTATACAAGTAAAAATTTAGAGGAGTATTCGTGTTATCGACATTGCCAGAAGATTCTTAAGACAAAAAAAAAAAAAAGGAAAGGAAAGGAAAAGGGGGGGGGGAGTGTCTAAATTATCGGGAAAGCTTGGCGAGAATGAGGCACAAAAAAAATTACATTTGGCTAAAGGCGGGGGTGGAGGTTTAGCCGAGAAAAACCGAAGAAAACAAATGCGTCCTGGTAAAATATTTGCTTTTTCCGATGCAAAACTCATTTGACTTGCACATCAAAAATCCAGTTTCCGAAAAAAAAAGTAAAAAAAAGGGAGTTGTTACTTCATGTACGATGCGGTCCTAGTTCTTACACAAATGTATCAATGCCGAATAAATCTGTTAAAAGTCTTGGTTTTATGCAAAACTTTAGCAAGATAGCATAATCGCCGGAGGATGTTGTTTGAAAGAGCTCATATAATAAACCTCAGTTAAAAAATATGTGTTCTTTCTTAAAGAAATATTCAGAAAATAAGTAGCATCATAAAGACAGCCTACTTATATAATATCTAACGCAGAATATAAAAATATGCAGAATCACAAGACAAAAAAAATTATATTGATATTTCCAAAACTTTTCTCAAGAAACAGCATACCATAAAGGAAGCATTTTTTAATAATATACGATTTGTTGTAACAAAGAAATATGAAAATTCTTAATATTTCATCCAATCTTTGAAATGAATAGATTTTAGATACAGAATATTATTATATATTTTTATAAGATACAAAGTTTTATAACGGTTTACAAAAAATAGGTGGTTTATTATTATGTCACTGAATCAAACGAGGTATTAATGTGGAAAGAAATTTCAGGCAATTTTTATGACAATTTTTGAGATATTAAATTGAATGTGGCATATTAAGTCAATAGCAGATTTTTCCATTCACTGCAAGATGTTTTTCATTTAATTTTTTTGAGTAGTGGAAAGTATAGATTGATTGACCATTGTACTTTTAGCCATTCGACAGATTTGGTTCGAAGCCAACAATTGACCAACGATTCTGGTGCAAAGATAATGCGCTAAAATGCATTTAATTTATTGCGTTTCCGAATTGTTGCGTTCACTTCCGTATTAATGGATCAGAGATGTGATAAATATAACACTACTTAATGCATCTGTGACTTAAGACCTATGGAGCATCTAATCTATCCAGAAGGTATAAACTGGGACAGCTATCGCAAGACGCTTTTCAATTATTTATCCTTAAATATTTTGATAATATTTACATCATAGTTGAAAGTTATACATGAATAGTTTCTCGATTAATTTCGGAGAAACAAACCTCACAGACTGTTAGCGCATCAGGCTGCTACTGGGGTAGCTCAAGGAATCCACCGATCTTTATCCAGTGTATCTTAACTTCAAAGGCCCCTCAGCCTCTAGAACTCTCTGCCCCATCTCTTCCAACAATCATGCATTTTATTTTCTTTCAAAGCTCTACCTCTTATTTTCACATTGGTTCTGTAAGGAAGTCGCCACTTTGTCTCCTGCTGGAAGAGACACATGATCGGACAATCATACTTCTAGCCAGCGGTGAGGCTATTCGTCCTTTGTTGCCCATTGTGTTTCTCCCGTTCTTAGAATGTGAGGAAGACAGATAATGAAACACATGTTTTCGGCCTATTAAAGCAGCAAACCGTGTCGAAATACCAGATGAGACTAATTCTTCTATGGACCACCCCAGCTGGGATAATGTTCCAATAATGAACAGCATATGCTCTTTACGACCCGTTGAAGAAATTAGTGTTTCCTTGAACCCACTGAAGAAAGAATGCAGATGCGAACAGTGGTTATTGTGAAGGTTCTGATAAGGGGTGGATGTCTCAGAAATCTTCCCACGATATGATGGCGCGCCAGTGGAAGTAGAATGATTGGACAATCGGCATCTCCAGCGCGCCAATATCAGCCTGAGAGGTGGAGCTTCGCTACTGTTAAAAGGGACGATCGAGAAGATGATCGAGAGAGGAGACAAGCTGATCCGGTGGACGAGGGGAGCTGTGAGAAGTGCTGAAGTTGAAGAGATACCACGTGATCTCGAGTTTGTTGGAAAGATCTACCAGAAGTAATCCGTAGATCTCTGGAGCTACAGGCAGTTGCCGAATACGCGGACAGCTTGTGAATCCCCGGCATAGTTGCCGAACGGACAATCCAGTTGTAAATATTTTCCAGTATCTAACCTAGAGGACGTGTTTTTGTCTTTATTTATTGTATTAATGTATAAAGCTGTAAATAAACCCTTTGTGTATAACACGCTACCATTTATTTGATCGACCAGGATCAAGTCATTACAGTTCCCTTGAGCGCCCTGTTAACCAATAGTTATTCATAAAATACCCCAATAGTCTTCAGTTGACCATGGGAATGTTGTGAATGATCCACCCTTGCAGCTGACCCTCCACAATGAAAAAATAAAGATTTACATCCGTAGGGTTTGACACTGTGGCGCTAGCTTCATAAGCCAGGTAACATCTACGATACCGAAGTCGACTTTTGGTATAGTGGCTATGTTAATCGTCTACTTTCCCTAGCATCGCAGGTTAGTATCGCGACCTTCAATCGGTACATTGGTGACCTTGACAACGCAACCTCCCGCAACAGTCGTTGCGCCATCTACCCGCAGCAAAAGCAAAGCAAAAGTCGTCACACACTTGACGCAAGCAAGCAAAGCCGTCAGACACACTTGAAGCAAGCAAAGCAAAGCCGTCAGACTCATTTGACGCAAGCAATCAGCAACTCGCCATAACGCTTGACGCTATAAAAATCGTTCGTCCCTCCGCCGACTCACTGGTGGGGGAGTACAGTGGCACTAACTTCATAAGCCAAATAACATCTACGATACCGAAGTCGACTTTTGGTATAGTGGCTATGTTACTCGTCTACTGTCCCTAGCGTCGCAGGTACGTATCGCGACCTTCAATCGGTACAAAACTCTTCTCATTTTATAATACAATTTATTTCCTTGAAACGGCGAAAACGCGCTTGTGGTTCTTTATTTAGACTCGACTAATGTCTAAATGATCCCATTAGGGAAGAGAATTCCCCATCTGACAGCCTGGAGGCACAGCGCGAGGGTGTGACACAGTTGACGATCCAACTGGCTGAAATTGCCAATTATTAAGTGTGGGAACCAGATATTGGTCAAAAGTTGTTTCAGGGAAAGGGAACTGAACTTTTACAGCACCTACTGTGAGCAAAGGATTGTTATAATAACATCTTTTTAATCCATTATGTTCTTTTAAGAGGTTGTTTTACTGATCAGAAAAACGAATAAATTATTGATGCTTTTCGTATGATTACATTTAGAATTATTCCTTCCTCTACGGCCTCAAGTTTCTCTAATAACAAAATAAATTTTTATGAATAGCCATATGGTTTATAAAAGTTTTTCGTTTAGCAAATAACATCCCTTTATTTCCATTATATTCCTTTTTCACGCCTCTTTAACTGCTCAGAAAGACGAATATATTATTGATGCTTTTCGAACGATCACATCCAGAATTATTCCTTCCTCTACAGCCCCAAATTTTCCTAATAACAAAATAAATTTACTATGAATTACCATATTTACTAATAAAACTTTTCCTACCAACAAATAATGTTCAAAATTGCCATAACATGATTATAACGGAAAAAATTCTCTGCTTCCATTATAACCATTATGAGGCTCATTTTTGCATAACTGCCCATAATCCAAAATTTGAATGCAAACATCCACAGGTAATTTCAGGAAAATTCCTTTATCAAAACCATCAAAAACCCCAAGAAAACTTTGAAAAGCTCTGCACTAATTACCACATTTGGGTCCACACTTAAAAAGTTCTTTTTTTTTACGTAGCATCCAGTCTAATGAGATCACAAAATAAAGCCGTAAATTCTGCAAAGATACCATCAGGGGCTAAGACGTGCTACGGCGTTCGTGATAATTAACCGCATATTAATGCAATCGTCTCACGATAAGCCAAGGAGGCCTATTGAAATAAATTATAAATACGGGGGCCTCCTTGCATTAATTTTGTTGCGTAAGACAGTTAAAAGCAACTAGTAAAACAGCCGTGCCGGGTCGTAGAATAATTAAAAGCATATTCTTTTGAAAATGTGCATAATGATGTATGTACCCTAATCCAGCGTGCAAACAGTTTCTGGGGAAAGAAGGGGTTGGGAAAACAGTGTCTGAAGACGGCAAAATATGCTTTTCTGCGTGCAGAATGGGTTCGTCCGTGCGAAGGTTTCCTTTTCATTCAATTTCCATTTGAAGGCCACTGGGGCTGTTGCGTTTCATCAATTGTTTCCGAAGGCGCACTGGATTGTTATTAAAGAATTTCTAATGATATCTGTCAAGGCAGAGGCATTAATAGTACCTCAGGCCACTGTCTGCACGTACAGGAATGGAAATGTAGCGCATTACTTTCAGTCAGTTAATCAGAACCATTAATCAATGACTCGCTTAATGGATGGTTTATTAGTTTCCGTTGATTACGTGGAAGGCATGCAATGGCTGATGCGTTACTTAAGGATTGCGTCGATAATTAATGTTGCGGAAATGAGTTTGACACGATGGTCTGATTGGGATAAATGTGCTAATATTTTAAACCGAGAGAAATGTATGACTACCCTGAAAATTATGATGAAAGCTGTATTTTATTCGCTAATTGATTTGAGAAACTTGGTCATCAATAGGGAAGTTAATATTAAGCGTTAAAAGAAGGCCACACCATTCATCTTAAATACATGGCTTTCGAAAACTTTGTAAAATATCTAAATAGTTTCAATGATTTTGATGCTAATGGTCACTTTTCCAGCTAAAATTTATTCCAAGATTTTTAAGTGATTGATTAATTTCGGGATATCGGCAATATATATGAAATATTTGAATGTACCGAAGAAAGATATAGATTAGATATTTAGCATTTGTATTGCTGATATGCATGAATGAATTGATTATATTAGAAATTATTATGAAAATATTATCAATTTTATATCGGCTATTGTTGTTGTCCTCGTGTTCTATTTTGCAACGGAAGGAGTGGTGCAGTAGTTTCTGGGGGCATGGATCCCTGAGCAGCTGAGGGCAGAAATCTGCCTTCTAGCTTACACACGTCACAAAACACTTTTTACAGAGTGGACTTCATTCATACATTTCATTCATTCCTTAACAGATCGTAATTTAGACCCAAATCAGAGAACGATCACCTCTGAATCAATATCCCCAGTGATATTTCCGATCTGGAAGACTTTGTGACTACGATAGATTTAGTGCCCACCACAAACGCAGTCTTCGGTTGGTGAGTTCGAACTCTCAGCCCGAGGGATGCGAATTCAACACCTCACCAATCAGGCTATCCCGACCCTTTTATATCGATAATTTTGAAATTTTACTCGTGCAATGAGAAATGAATACAGTTGAATGTTAAATATTTAAGTTCCCACACATTTTTCAGTATATTTCTTAACATAAGTAACTAATCCATGATATATCTCACTAATTCAGTCTAATGTCTAAATTTTAAAATTATATAAGATGAGCACAATTTTTTAGAGTGGAAAAAAATTACATTTACAGAACTGAAACAAAGATTAGACGAAGAGGAGTTATTAATGTCATTGGTAATTTCTGCTAATTCTAATTACAATAAAAGCATGTATATGACATTAAGCAGAACTATGATGTTTTCATGAAATCTGAGAAAAATAAAATTCAAGATTTAAAAAAAATAATAAATGATATGAAGATATTTAGTAGAAGCAAGACGAAGATTTCAAAGTAATATTTGGCTACTAAAAGGAGTAAACATTAAATAAAAGAATGGTGAAAAGGGACACTATAAGGACCGTACACTTGGGTCAAGTAAATAAAACTAACAGTAAACCTAAAAACAAAAAAAGATTAAAAGGAAATCTGCTATGCATATTTCAATGTATCATGCCAGAACATCCTTTCTTGAATGGTCAAGCACCACGAGCTCGTGCAAGTTATATTTTTATTCATTTTAATTGTTTCATTGTATACATTATATTTTTATTCCTTTTAATTGTTTCATTGAATATATAATATTTTTATGCCTTTTAATTGTTTCATTGAATGAGTCACTTTAGTACTTACTACAAGCGATCAAAAAAAAAAAACTTTGTCTCACATTTATTGTTTTTAAAAAAAATATTACGTTTCCTATTTATTTCATTTCATATAACCACGCGCTCAAAATGACATTTTTCTAGTTTTTATTTGCTGTAGTCATAAAATTATTTTTTAAATCAGAACTTTTGTAAACGCAATGGCAGCGCGTTATTAAAAGCCAATTTTTTTGAGATGCTCGTGCAGATAATAAAATTTCAATTTTTCGCCTACGGATTTTTGTTGCTGCCAAAAACCTCATACCAAAAACTATATCATTTTCTGACATGATAATAAAAGTAAGAATAAAATTTTGAGCATTAAGAGCAAAAAATGTGAAAAAAATTACATAAAATTACATGACCACCCAGGTTTTATATCTTGTCTAACTCTAGTGTTTTGTAACAAGTCATCCACAAACAATCGTCAATTACTCGCCAATGAAAACTATAAAGCGCATTTTTCGATTTTTAAATATCTCGAATAGATACCAATTAAAGAAGGATGTTGCATCTGCATTAAAAGTAGCATATCGTTACGCAATAATGATACATAACCAATAAAAAAACTTAACAAGCAACAGCTTTGTGGAAATTGGAGCCAAGTCGTTATCCCAATCCAATCGCCTCACAAAAGACATCTGTATCTGCCAGAGCAGACACGACTTTAAAAATTAAAAACCGCCACCCGATGCGAAATCGAACTCTTTAAGCCCCCCCACGAGTGAAACGTGCCCATGAAATTTCATGAGCATTCGCAAGGGTCTGTGCGCGGATAAAACTTTTCCTCGCCCCGGCAATGCTCTTCTTCGCTTCGGATGAAATATAGCCCTCGCATCCAAAACCACCTGCATACCAATAGGGGTCGACGGGATCTTAAATCAGAATTTTGATGCCACCTAATCCCCTGGCACGGTCCAGTTTATTTCCCCGTAATAATGCGGCACGGGGATGTGATGCCAAAACTGAACGGAGATCCCGAATTCGTTCGTCCATAAAGTGCAGACGATATATATCATAGGGAAGGAAAATAAAGCTACTTTTGGACTCGATCAACACGTCCCCCCTCCCCTCTTTAAAAAAAGAAAGGGAAAAAGAACTTTTTCGTTTTTGCTTCGCCACCACCTGTGGAGAAAAAGTGGAGGAAATTGTCTTCGCAGCGGGCCAAAGGAACGAGATAAATTTTGAAAAGAAGTTTTTCGTCTTTATTGTCGTGTCGAATAAAATCGAATTTATGATGTATCCAGGGACGCTTGCGGGGGCTAAGTTCAGACGATGCAGAATGGTTTAGAGAGGAAAGAAAAATCAACTTTATGACAAGAAACTTGGAATATTTTGTCCTTTCTCAATTTTCTGGATTAACGTTGAAATAGTATTATATATATATTTATCCCATTCACAATCTAACTTAATATTTCCTTGAAATTATTACTAGATTTTATTAGTAGCCCAAATCTCAGAAATAAAAGCGAGTCTAGCCAAGTGTAATGATAATTTTAAACCTAAAACTAGTTAACATTAACATCTTCGAATTGAAGGTCATCTTCTGTACAGCCGACCACCACGCCATCACAAAACGTAGCAGTACCGACAGGATTGGTAGTGGCCAACTGTGGATTGTAGCAATGTCCACCCTTACATTGACCAAATCTGTCAAACTGATATTCTCTCCGAGATAATTGGCCCCAAAGTGGTCATAAACTGACCACTTCCTCCTATACAAACTTTCAAACAGTTGGCAAAAAACTGATAATTTTAGACATCATGCCCTTCAGAGTCCTAAGTTTACTTGGTACCATCAGTACTGAATTCAAGTCATTTTCAACTTGCAGTTGTTTTCTATGATCCGAATTGAAGGTCTGTAGGAATGACCAGCTTGGATAATTGCTTCTCTTTTTCCCACCTTGGACACACTTGAACAAAATCAGTAAACACATATAAATTCGTGCGGATGGTAGTCCCGTACGATATTACGCGATATTTGAAAGTATCCACACCGATGCCTTGCAGTTTTTCGGTCCATAAGAAACTATTCTTGAAAAATTAGTGACTTGAGTCTGAGACCTCTTCTTGTGTACAGCCGACCATCCCACCACCACTGAACGTAGCAGTATCGACAGGATTTCTTGTGGCTGACCAGTCTGTGATTTCTGGCAAATTATTGGCGCCACTTGGTAAAATTATTAATATATACAAGGCGCAGTTTAATGATTCTTGTGCGAAAATCAGATTTTGGCAAAACAGGATCTTTAAGACCAAGTTCTGAGGTTACATTTCTCAGCTGATTTTATTGCGGAGCTGATTGAGACCATAAGAAGGTGCTTGTAACAGTATGATTGTAGTATGCATAGTGGCAGGCCTACCTTTTAACTTGAGCAAAGACAATAGTTGTTAGCCAATAAGGAAGGACTTTCCTCCTATATTTGTATTATTCTTTCTGATTACAGGAAATATATTTGTCGCATTTTGCATTATAAATGGCGATCTGAATGTGACTAACGGATTGGTAACAAGATTTATACAATAGATCGCTGGCTCACTTTGCACAGCAGGAAACTGGACAGCATTATAACTAGGTTGAGGATTGGGCACACACGATTCACCAACCGAAATTTGTTGATGGGGAGCCAAGCACCATTTTTTCTCAATCTGTAATAGTCTTATGTCGGTTTTACACATTCTTGTGTAGTGTCCACGATTTTCTATCTAGTGTCTTGCATGTTTTCAGAGATCTCACTCTGAATTAGGTAAGTTGCTTTCCTAAACCCCGTAGGTTGGCATTTTTAGTTTTAAAAAATTTTGGTTTTCATAATCATATATAAACATTAACTGCACTTTTCAGCACAGTACCATGACTTACGCCATTGTTAAGCCTTTTCATGACTCACAGATTTAAGCTTTAAAACATTTGTGTTTTGTAATCATCCCATATTTTGATTTTATCATGAATTGATACAAATATTTTAAATTCAAGAGTGTGTGGCGCAGTTTTACCAAAGACGGCTTTTGTGCCACAAAGCAACAAATTCAACTCAACTCTATGTTTGCCATTAGTTGATACTATTTGACTGAAATTTTTTGGGGGATGAGGATTTCATTCGAAATGAAATCTGTGATATTTCCCAAAAATAGAGATTTTGATAAAGAAACAAAACATACACACACATCAAAGGCCATTATTTGGAAGCTTTGGTTCATTTAGAACAGTCCAATAAAATGTTATACGTTATCTTGTTTTAAGATGATATTTTTACCAAACAAAAGGAGATGACAACTTTTTAATGATTTCTGGTATTCTATATTTGGGAACAGGAGTTAAACAGAATCCCAAATATTTTTTTGGTTTTAAAATAGTATGTTTAAGAACGAATAGGGAACATCATCTTTATAATTAGCGATCTATAGAAATACGAACTAAAAAAATTCAAAACGAGGAAAACAGCAATGAATATGTAGCAAAAATGCTGTCCCATGCATCAATAGAGTAAAATAATTGTTGGTAGATGATCGCAAAATGTAGACTAGTATGAATCCACATTAAAAGAGCATATCATGGTGTTAGTACCTATTTTTTCAAACTTTTAATCCATTTATTTATGTGAGGCAATCTTCTGTTGAAGATAATCTTTTATTTAAAGAATGAAAGGAAATTCCATCTTTTAAATTGGAAGGAGCAATACGGAATGAACAAAATTAGGGCACAGATTACATTTGACAGATAATGTCATTACATTATAAGGATAAACATGACTTTGTGATAGTGTACATTTATCCGTTAGGGCTCACTTTTTGTGCGTAGATAGCTGCATTTCAGCCATATCATCAAATAGGTTTATATATTTCACATCTATTAACACATAAGCAATTATTGTAATATATTGGTTAATAAAATATTTCTTGGATAAAAATAATGTTCGTTCTTATTCTGCTCATTATATGCCTCTATTCTTCGTTATTAAGTCAAATTTCATTCCCTTTTATAACCATTAATATCTTCTCACGTTTCATCTACAGTATATCTATAGTATTATTCAATCAGCAAAGTTTTAAAATCATTTCAACTAAGAAATAAAATGAGTCTCAGTTATCCTTTCAGGCCTTGCAAATTTATCTTTATATAAATATAATGATATAAATAATGTGGATAAATTACAATATTGAATTTGATGCATAAAAGAAGGTTAAAGTTTGAAAGTTTTGCTAAATAAAACTTCTTGTGTGCCATGAAGTTTCAACATAATCTATGTTACTTGCAACAACTTGTTGTGTTAGTTAAAATAATTTTTAAAAAAATTGATGAAACAATTCGTAACAAAGTTATTTATTTTAAAAGAAATCATTTCTCGAATAACATTACTTAAGAGACTCAAAAGCTTTTGAAGAGAGGGGGGGGGGATTTTAAAAACAATTTATTATTTTTTCTCAATATCTCAAAAAGATTTTTCGTTAAAATTCTTCCAGTGACTCAACCCTCTCTTTAAGGTAAGTACCTCTTTATTCAGTCCAATTTGGTTCGCTCTTCCGAGGTTTATTTTGGATTACTGCCAAAAGCAAGGCCCAGAGCGACGAAATCTAATCAACCTACTCGGTACTCACTAGATGAGTAAATGTACCAAAAACTAAAACCATTCTATTAAAGGAAGAACGCCACCCTTTCCCTCCTCTTTTCTTCTATTTAACTGAAGAAGTACCACTGACAATGTCAGATTTACTTAATTTAATATTTTTCAAAGCAGTGGCAGGTCTGAACTCCCTTTAACTTAAGAAAGAACAGCAACTAATCAACGCATCCAGTGAATTAAATTCCATCCTGACAGTTTTGGGGGAAGTCTTTTATTAATATACATCCCCTCAACCGTGGCATTCCTCCATAAATTGTATATATTCACAGCTGCTTAGAATAATTCACTTCACAGGGTGGTATTATTGTGGGGCTTATTTCTCCAAGTCCAAACTACTACAAATGGGAATAAGCTCCTCACCCATTCTTTAACTTTTTCTTCAATGGGCGTTTTTAGTCGCTGAAAATTCAAATTGCTCCATGGTGGTGGTGGTGTGGGAGGAAGGAGAAGGACAGTCGGCATGACCCCCCCCCATTCCCCTCCAACTTGCGCTCCCAGAAATTGCACCACGGGACTTTTGCATTTTAAGGTGATGAATGGCAGAACTAATGGTGCACTTTAAAATCGGCTCGTAGTTTTCGGAAGCGCGTTTCGAGGACATTATTGTCCTCGGAAATTTCCCGCCATAAGCCCTGGCAATTAGCACGCCCCCCAGACTGTTCCTCTTCTTTACCATTGGGAAATTTATACGGCGTCGGAGAAGCCAAGGGGAAAATAATAATAATTGTAACTGTAACAACCGTAATAACAACGGTTCTTTGGCAGTGTAAAAGGATTATGCGACGAAGAATTTCGCCATTCTGTTCGAAGAGGGGGGGGTGGAATGGGTGGGCGACAGGGCTACACTTGCGAGAAGTTTCACCACTCGCCCAACGCCCCTCCCCCACTCTTTTTGTAATTTCAGATCGAGTACATTTCGTTCGGTCGCTGACACTTTTGCTTTCTATCGCCCGCAGCGAATAAGGCAGTAAAAAAAATATCTTCTGCTTTTTTCCTCAGAAGATTTATTTATTTTTTTCGTAAATAAGCAGTCCTAGACTATTTTCTTCAAGACTTTTCTCTTTCGCACTTTTTTTTTTCAGATAGAGAGTGCATAATACTTTAAATGGATACGGTAAATGCCATAAATATTCGCCACATAAATGGCATTTTTGGGTGAGCATAATGGACAAAGCTGAATTTTATTGCGATTTATAAAAAAAAAAATGTTATGTGGACAATATCACGGCACAGTTTGAAGAATCATTTGAAAAGGGAAACTAAAGAAGTGAATTAGTTCAAATAATGGACATAAGTAGATTTTTTTTCTTATAATGTGATTTGCGATGGAGAAGTAATACTTGGCAAATATTTTGAATTTTTGTCTTAAGTGCAAATGGGCAACAGTAACTTTTTATGTAATGTTATGGTAAATTTTAGATATTAGCTTTTATCAATTCTAAAATTATCTATGTTGTGGATCAATATATTTTTTAAAATGTTAACTTTTACAATAATACTTGTTTTAAACATTCAATAAACCTGGAAATTTTATTACACTTTTAAATTTAGTATTTGACTTGCAATAAATGCGCTTTTTTTTTATAAAAATGTAGCAAGCTTTTTTTTTTGCATTTTCGCATGGTTCAAAGAAATCAATCAATAGTGCATTTTTTAATAGTCAACAACGATATTTTAAAATTAATTTAAACTCTTATTAATTTCCAAAGCTTTATCTTAATTTAGCCCATAGTAACATCATTCTAAAATATTTTCTTATTTCCTGATCCATTTTACTCGTTCTAGTCAAGTTATTCAACAGAAGCTGTGTAAAATTGCTGAATCTCTAGAAACCACAGATTCTCACGCTCAGTGAGAGAGATGAGAATTGCCTAGCCTAGCACATTCCCTTAAAAAGATCCCTGTGTTTCCTTTGCCTGGGTCAGCTTTCGTCCAGGAAATCCCCATCCAAATTTATTTGTACAAAAGCACTATGAAACATATTCTCCCTGTCTGAATCTTACGGTATTTAAGACCAGGGATAATGATATCCCTCCCTTCTTTACGCTTCTGCTTTTCAACCGCTCTGCGTGCGGACGAGCCTTGTCCGTCAGCTTGTACATAATGCCTGCTTCTCGTGATGGAATAAAACCAACCTGTCTTCCCCATGACTTTGGCCACGACTCTGCTATCTGCTTTCATCATATTATATATATATATATATATATATATATATATATATATATATAGGATATCCCACAGAACCATTTTAATTAACCAACATCTGCCTTCATCTTGTTTTGTCAACATCCGATGATATATGAAATCCAAAGCAAGATTTGTAAAAGTTAGATTATTTCCCAGAGGACTATAATTTTTAATTAGTTTGGCATTCCAGAACAACGCCACCTATCGGTCTTTCGAAAGTCTGTCCCAATTAACTTTGAACCAGAGGCCCACTAACTTTTGTCGAGAGAGGACGTCTCTTTTCACGCGTCAGCGGTTCCCGCAAAGCTCAGCGGATGCGCGGTAATATATATTTTCAGTCATAATGTTTCTCTACCTCTAACGTCCTCCTAGAGGAAATAATCTAACTTTCTGATTATTAAATATCTCCATGTTTTAATTCTTTTTAATGTTTCCCTGTAAATACTCCCCCTGTAAATATTCCCCTTTAACTCTAAATAAATTCTTTTATTTTTTTAAAGAAGTCTCTTCATCCTTAGTTTGTATTATTTTAATTTTGATTTAGAAACTAACCCATAAATATTAAAAAACCCTAGACATCACGTCACTAAAATCCCGCTATCTGAAGAGTCTAATTTTTGGAAGATTTATTTAGACTCCCCCCACACACACATATTATATATATATATATATATATATATATATATATATATATATATATATCGCAGCAGTAAATCTAATCCTTTAATAATGAGGCAATAAAAATGAAATTATTTTGGTGAGTGTGACATTGTAGAAAACAGATACGGTGGTGAAAATTAATAAGCAATTTTAAGGCTTATAATTACCAAACCAACTGACCAATTTTAAAAGATAAACAGCATAATAAGGAATAGCTGCAAAAATATATCAGCAGATTTAATACTAGTGATTAATTAAAAATTCATTACTACATTCAGATAATAATTAGATGAAGTATTCATTTAAAGGAAGAGTAAAAATAAAATAATATCGACACTCTAATGTGTATTAAGGAAAGGTCTAATATATTTACATTCTGGAGAGCACAACAAGCCAAAATTGAATTTCAAAATAAAAAAAAAGGAAAGAGGGAAAAAAACGAACCATCGCTCAATTTACAATTCTACTAAAGTAATCCAATAATCCTCTCCACTTTATTTATAGAACTGGTCTTCCAAATTACAAAAACATTCCTTCATTCCCTAATAGCCAGACAAAAGTGATCAATGGGTAAACAGAGCGAACAATACATCACCGACTAATTGAAATAAATGAGCGTTATAACTTGTTTTTATTATTCCCCGGCATCGGCCAAAATTGCTTCAGTTCCCAAACCACTCATATTGCTGTCCCTAATTCTTTAAAACCACCACTCAATCGATGCAACGGCTATGTAATTGATCCCATCCCTCATCGGGGGGGGGGACGGATTTTTATCTTCGAGGGGTTAATTAATGCTCATTTACATTAAAACAGGTGGTTATTGGCAAACGGTTCTGGTGTCTTCTGAATGCTTTCGGCCCCTGGATGTTCTGGAGTAGCCAATAATGCGCCATCCGGTGCTGCCATTAATGTTTTCGTCTCTCACTGGAGGTAATTAGAGAAACAGTTCATTATGGCTAAGCATCTAATGATGAATCAAAGTTGTGGCCTTAATAACTTGTTGCGCTCAGAACTGTGGCAGCGGATTATGAGGACGGGAAGAGACAGGTGGTTGGATAGGAATTCCTGGACTAATAAGCGGCGGAATTAATCCTTTGAGGACTAATTTAGGTTGTCGAAGAACGCCTGGAAGATGAAATTTCGATTCTTGTCATACTTTAAAAGTGGATGAAGCTCCGCAATTTGTTAGCAAGAATTGCATACCGGTAGAAACGAACGCAACAACGAATTTAATGTAATTCTGGATCTTCCATCTTTTAATATTCAGAGATGTAAAAGCATCAAAGTAATATTTCAAGTATGCCATTGGTATTATAATAAACTTATCATCGATAATTCACATAATTATCTGTGTAATTAGAAGAATAACAGATTTGTGATTGATTTATAACAAAGCTATATATATAAGGAATTTTGGGTAAATTAGATGTAAGTATTGTAAATATTTATTGATTTTTGTTTAAATATCGTAAATATAAATAGTTTAATTGTATAAAATTAATTGTAATGAAATCACGCGTTAGCGAGAAAGGACTGTTCTAAGGTGATTTACAACAGAAGATTATATTGGACTAATTTATTAATGTAAGTGTGTTGGCGATGTAATGAGGTCTCTAACGGACTTTACTACACGCTAAAATGTTAAGTAGAAGCTGAGAAATAAAGACTTATTACTAGAGAACATTTGAGAAAGTTCCACACTCGTCTGGAACAAGTGCACAGTTTTTGCGTTTACCCGGCCCATTTTAGTGTGACGCTATTTAAGGCGCGGCTTAAGGAGGGGAAACAAATTAGTTCGGAGAACAAGCTACGTTAGTTCGAGAGAGAGCGTCTTTTCTTTTGACGTGCGTTCTAATGATTTGCTGCTAACCTAAATTAGAGTATTAAATACAGTCAATTCGTTGTGAATTTCTAGCTGGTGTTGCGCACATTTAATACACGTTTTCCTAGACAATAAAGTCTGTATCTTCGCATCGTTCTCTTGAGAATTCTTATAACAATATATCTTTTAGTACTCAGAAAAGTAAAAGAATCAAAGCAATTTTTTCATTCGGCATTGGTGCTGTAAGCTAATTATTATTATCATCGATAATTTGAATAGTTATCGATGTAATTAGAGGATTTTTGTGATATATTTATATCAAAGTTCTACATTTCAGATCTGATAGTTCCGAAATTTACCAACCAGAATTTTTGTTTCTTAGTATACCCCTGAATTAATAAAAGAATCTGATAATTTAAACTTGTTTATTTGCTGACCTACGAATTTGTTTTCTCCTTTACATAGAAGGGAGTTCAGAAAAGTTTTGTAATCCAAGGTTGCCAAAGAACGGCTGGATTATGAAATTTCGATATATGTCAATCTTCAGAAGTGGATGAAACTATGAAATTTACCTGCAAAAATTATATACCGGTAAAAACAAATGCAACAGTGAGTATGTAACTACGGATCTTTCATCTTTTTATATGCAGAAAAGCAATGTTTCGTTTGGCAATGGTGTTGTATGAGTTACCGATAATTACTTTACAACAGCCCATGCAATTAGTAGAATACCTTAAACTTTTGTTCAACAAATGTAACAGCAATTCTGGAGTTTCCATCTTTTAATAATCAGGAAAGTAGAAGCATCAAAGCAGTGTTTCATCTGCCATTGGTGTTGTTAGGTAATTATTATCGATAATTCAGATAATCGTCTACATAATTAGAAGAATAACTGAACTGTGATTTATTTATATCAAAACTATTCGATTCAGATCTAAGTAATTCGAAATTTACCAACCATAATTTTTATTTCTCAATATACCCCTGAGTTAATAACTGAATCATGAATTTAATAATTTAAACAAGTTTATCTGCTGATCTCAGAATTTATTTATTCCTATTCATAGAAGGATGTGAAAAGTAAATTGAACACAGAAAATTTCTGTTGGATTTGTGCGGTAATTATTGTCAACATTTCGAATATAGATAATAATAAATACATACATTTATCATAAGTATTGAACAAATGCTTCATCTAGGAATTGAAAAAGATTGCCATGTTGGAATGATGCCATTCCCTCATAATATTCTATGTTTCCTGTTATATGTTCTACTCAGAATAATTTCGATTTTTGTTTTCGTATTTGCGCTTGTCAGTGTGAGTCTTGTCCATTTGTGTCGACAAATATAGATGTTCTTCCAGAATAGATAAGAACACGAGACGAGCAACTGGTATTCTTCTTAATCAACTTTAGAACAATAGCTCAAAATTAGCAGAATATCATTTCCCAGGTATGTACAATAAAAATGTTCTATTTATAACCATTTGTATTCAATTTCAAATTTCGTTACCTCGATCACCCAGAGATTTTGGTGTTATAACTATAATATATGTTTATTTATATTTGGTTATATATAAATATTCATTATTAAATTCATTAATTAAATTCAAAATTATTCATTAATTAAATTTAATATTTCCTTAATTAAATTCAAAATGATACATGTTCTAATTGAACATGTATCATTTTGAATTAGAATACTATAATCTGAGCGTTTTTTAACAACATGACACGAATTTTCTAAACAATATGAAACAAAATGGCTAATCCTATTCAATATATTTTTTTTCTATCTATCTTTCAGAATTAAAGACACTTGAGATAAATAGATAATGAAATATTACGCAGTAAAAAAAATGTCGGACATGTCATTGTATACGGAAAAATTAATTTGAGTTTTGCAAACAAAAATCAAATCACTTATATTGCTATACTTTCGATGGATTTTTCGTTTTAAAAGAGCAGAAATAAATTATTAATTTTTCTCTATGTTTATTAAATATTATACAGAATTCTACAAAAGTCTCTCAAGCTTTATATACTATCTGATCTATAGTTAATAGGGAGACGTTTTGAGAAAACACATAACATGAATATGAATAGTAAAGTCATTCAATACATAGCTTTTATAAACTTCATAAATAATTTATTAAAATATTTGCATATTTTGAAATTTGTGCAAAATTTATTCAGTAAGGCGTAATAAACATATAAATATCAATAAGTAATATATAAATTCATTTAGATTTTAATACTTTCCTTTCAATTAATTCCCTTACCTGATGTCGTTTGCAACCTTTTGAAAGTAATAATATTATTGGAGCAAAATTTTCAAACTAATTAAATAATATTATCTGAATAAATGTTTAATTAGTAAACAAGAACTAATGCTTTTATACAGGAGGAAAAAACAGAAATGAAAATTTCAAAGTAAATATTGATTCAAGATTTTTAAGTATGTTTTGATGTTAAATATAACTCATGAACTGTTTATTTTAAAAAATAACAAATCCCATATGAGCTATCATTTCAAACAAATTTCTTTAAATAATCTAATTAATATTAATTCGAAATTAATATTTTAAAAGAAAAAGAATATTATTTAAAAAGCGAATTCTCACTTTTAATTCTTGTGAAAAAAAATGAAAGGATTAGTGCTTGAATAAGATAAAAGATGTTTAAAAAAATCTCAGTCTTTTCCCTTTTTTTTCCCGTTTAAAATGGCATCAGATTAGGGTTCAGCACACTTAAGTTATTTAGCATATCAATTTCGGAACTAATTTTCCGTTTATAACACCATAAGACATCGGGTCACATCTCAGAGGGATTTCTTTTGAAATAAGAAAAGTGAAAGGGGAAAAGTGGGGTAGAGATACCGGTTGAAAAAAAAAAGTTTCAAGCAACAACTTCAATTCTCACGAAATGCAAAAGAAATAAAAAGAAAAGGGGGAAATCTTGTTTGTTTTACCCATTTGAAACGGATCCGGATCGTTCTAGGAAACGGCACGCAAGATCACAAAAGAATCCATCCCTAGGGACGGTCTGTTCCAAAAGGACGGGCTTGGGTGGAAGAAATTGAATTTCTTACCTGGAAAAAGAAAAATTTAATTAGTGATAGGAAAAGCAATCAAAACAAAAGCGTAATACACTACACTGACCCTCCCCCTTCCGCAACGACTCATATTCGTTGCTATGGTTACCCTGAAAGATAAAAAAAGCAAAAACGATTCTCGTTCTAAAAAAGAAAAATAAATAAAAGTGAAATAAATAAATAAAGATTTTTAGCAAGAGGGGGAAAAAAACCAAAAAGTTATTCTTGTTCCAGAGAGAGAGAAAAAAATCGTCTGTTTACTTTTTCATGATTCCGAACCGCGGAGCGTACACAAAGAGCAGACATCGGCATGGGTAAGTGGAAGTTATAGTGTTTATTTAAACTGCGATGAGCACAAGGTCTTCTGTCTTTCCTAAACAATGAATGACGCAATGTTTGGAAGGAGGAAGAAAAAAAATGACGTCAGAAGATACGATTCTGTAATTAAATGAATAATTAACAGTTGAAAGACGTGATTTGGAAATGTGTTGTACTTGAGCAGGCGATTTATTTTCACTTCACACTCAGAAGTAAATTCCGAAATTATTTTCGTACCAGTGGAGCATGCGAATAATTTCTGCTTTTCAGAATAATTTTATTAAAAGGAAATTCTGGTTGGTGGAAAGCATTGAATAGAGCACTTGGCGCGTGAAAACAAATTAATAATTAAAGCAGAAAATTTCTACTAAAGCATTTTTAAGTAAGCTGACGTATTAAAGAACTGTTTCAATATAAAGAAACAATGATTTAATAATCTATGTGAGAAATGCATTTCATAGAAATAACGATATTAATTGGAATGCTTTTTTTTTCTTCCTTTTTATTATAATATAAGGAGAAGATAAGAGAATTTTGGTACGTTGAACAAACATACATGTATTTTATAGTCACATATTTAAATATTCTTGTTGAAAATGAAGTGTTTATAATGATATAAGCGTGAAATAAATGTCTGATTTTTCTTTATAGCAGCTTGCACTAATTCATGAATATTTGTTGCTGTAATAATGCAGAATTATTCAAAACGGTTTCATTGTTACAAAAGGATATAATTTCCCTTTAAAGAATGATATAAATTTTAAATTTTAGAAGAAAGTTTCACAAGATTAATTTCAGTTTCTATTTTGAGTATAAAACTCGGGGAATGAACATGAAATTGTGAAACGTGAACGTGAATAATTGTGAAAAAAAAATATCGTTATGAGTTTCCAAAGCAATTAATTCGACTACAAATGGTTTCTTCTCTAACTTTATTTTCCTTTTCGACATGCAAGAAAAAAAAAGAGTAAAATACTACAGAAGGTAGATTAACATTTTGTTTAGATTTAAAATCTATTCCATTGGGATTATCATTCTCAAAATTTAGAATGAGAAATTTCCGGCACAGTGGTTGGTTATTGCCGTGCGAGTGAGAACAAAAATGATGTCGGGTCAACTAACCCTACCAAAGACGGGACGCGCTTCCCACGGGAAAGGGTGTACCGTGGTAGGTGATACCTTTAGGAATCCTGAACCTTGGTTCCCTCCAATGCTACCATGGAATCTAGTCATTGAAATTTTATTGCCCTTGCTTTAGGCGAGTTGAAGTAGTCACTGTGTGATTAAATATAAAATTTATATGAGGTTTGATTTCCCTTAGTAACATGGACAACCACCTTGTGATAATGCATACGATAATCATGTGTCCATTCCTTAATATTAGACTCAGTTGTTAATTCTCGATAGCAAATGAGAAGTTAAAACAGTTTACAATATTTTCTAAAGAAATGAAAACGCAAGAAGTAATCTCCGAAAATTTAGTGAATCACGAGCATATGCGGGTATCGAAAGATCATCAGTGACTGGAAACAATCTTCGTCATAGTGTTTGGTGTGAAAAGGATGAATGGATGTTACCCCTATGATTAGATGAAATCACATGGGGCAGTTATTGTGTTCTCATATATATCGCGTTGCTCCTATTATTATTAATTAACAAGATATACTATTTATAATTAGAGCAAACAAACACTATTATATAGTATAGCTAAGACTATTATAATTATAGCTAATGATCTAAAACCCAAATCTTCCCTATGCACCAGAAAACAGCATCGAAGGTCCCCTTCCCAAACCACCTGATTCATCCATCACAGAGACACAAGCGATCCTTACTATCAAAAATGATCAGGGCCTGACTAAGGCAGGGGCATATGGGGCAACTGCCCCGGACCCTCACATAAGTGGGGCCCCAAATCGAGTAGGAATTTTATTGTACGATTAATGATTTAATGAATGTTCTTCATTACTAAAGTAAAGAAGCAGAAGGCCCCCCCCCAAAAAAAAAGGTTTTGCCCCGGGCCCCAACTAGTCTAAGTAGTTGGACCCTGATACTGACTCCTCTACAATCAAGTCAAGAAGGTTTTTCAAATATTTACCTCACAAAAATCACTTTCAAATCATCAACCATCTCTCTCACACACACCCCCACACCCACACACATCCACACACACACACACACACAAACAAATTGACCTTATTAAAAGAAGAAAATAAAAATTGAAAATTGAAATATGCTATGCATATTTAGAATGTATCATGTCAGAACATAATTTCTTTATCGGCCAATCATTGAAAACGTTTTACTTAATTAAACAATCTAATCTACTTTAAAAAATATTTTTATTAATGTTTGAAGAAAAAATCTCAACAAAAAGTGGTAGATTTTGCAAATGTATGGATTAGTCAAACGATTTAAACTATTTTTTTAAAAAGATTTTTATTCACGCTTGAAGAAAGCTTTCATAAAGTTAGGAAAGCTGAAAAAGTCATCTCAGGAAAAAGTTGCAAATTGGAGATTAAAAAGATCTTTATTTCGAAATTGAAGCCATTTACCAATATTTTTGAGTTTTCTAAGGCCTCTTTTTCAGAAAGTTGAAATTTAAAATTTCAATTCCTTGCCCACGCATTTTTGTTGACACCAAAACCCTCATCCCATTGAACCCTCATTAAAGCACCACGTGCTCATGCAAGTTAAATTATACTTTTAATCACTTTAATTGTTTCAGTGAATGAGTCACTTTAGTATTGCAAACGATAAAAAAAACTGTGTCGCATTTATTGTTTTAAAAAATACCACATTTCCTATTTATTTCATTTCCTATTCATTTCCTATTTTTTTCCTATTTATAATCATGAGCTCAAAAATTAAATTTTTCTAAGTTTTATTTGCTGAAGTCATTAACTTATTTTTTTAAAATCAGAGCTTTTGTAAAAGCAACGACAACAAGTTATTAAAAGCTGACTGTCTGAGAGGCTCGTACAGATAATAACATTTCAATTTTTCGCCTACGGGTTTTTGTTGACGCCCCAAAACCTCATTCCTAAAACAACATCATGTTCTGACATGATAAAAAGATCTTGATCAGTAGCGACACATATAATTGAAGACCTATTGTATAATTTTTAAAAAATGGACGTCATGTAAAACGAAGTGTATGTAAGAATATACCAAATCTTTTTTTTTTTTTTCATAAGCGCCACAAAATGAAACAAGTATCGAAGGCCCCCTTCCAAAAACCATCTGATTCATCCATCACAGAAACACGAGTGATCATTATCATTTTATTGACTCATCTACTTCCAAGTCAGTATGGTTTTTCATATATCTTCATCATCGAATTTATTTTTAAATTTATCGAAAGAAAATAAAAGAAATTGATCGATACAAGCCCATATAATTGATATCCTAGTCCATTATTGTAAAAAAAAAATTAGGTATTTCGTCATGAGAAATAAAAGCTCTCTGTTATACCGGGTGTTCAAAAAGTTCCCGTACTCCAAATTTAAAAAATCAATGTCCATGTGTTTTTTTCCAAGTATATTAAATTTTGCCGTACGAGTAATGAAACCATGGACATGCTTAAAGCTTTTTTCGGCGATCGACTTATCTCAAAATATCTTTTGCCACCTCCAACCCCAGATCTGACCATCCCCGGAATTTTTTCTTTGGGGATATCTAAAGGACAAAATTTATGAAAATGATTCTCAAACAATAGATGATTTGAAAATCGCAATTACCCAAAGGATACTAAAAATCACTCCTAGCATGTCAAAACGCGTTTCGTAAAACATGTGAAAACAAGTTCAGCTTTGTCTCCAAGAAAGGGGTGGACATTTTGAACAATCATTATAAATGTAAGTTTAGTATTTTTTCCTTAGTTATGTTAAAAGTGCTTTTTAACATTGGCATAAAAATAATTCTTTTTAAACCTATTGTTTTTGTAAAACAAATTCACAAATCATCAGTACGGGAACTTTTTGGAAACACTGTACCATACCAAATATTTTTTTTATCCATTTGCACCATAAAACAAAACAGGTATCGAAGGTCCTCTTCCAAAAAACCACCTGATTCATCCACAACAGAGACACAAGTGATCATCATCATCATCACCTTCCCCCAATGTACACCTTCGTGTATGTGCGCACTTTCCATCGAATCGGTGCAAATCTGAATTATTACGGGCTGCAGCAGTTTTTGCTCGATCGAACCACATCGAGGCAGAGAATTCAATTGTGGGCCGGGAAAGAGCAAACACGGGGAGGCCCAGATTTAAGGCAAACAAAGGAGTGTAACAGAAGAAAAGGAACAAGAGAGGAGCAAAGGAAAAGGAGAAGAGCTCCCTTGAAAAGGAAGTCCGAAAGAAAACATGCAGTTACACGAGGGCTAAGATTCCCTGCGCACAAAGGCTATGGCTTTCGATATCCGAAAAGTCAATGTTTGAGGACATCCTTTTCGCTTTAATGTTCTCGTAGGGACCAGGGTCAGCGGGCAGGATTATTGCTGCAGGACGCAGCCGCAGTGTTTGTATATTGCCAATATTGGTAATATATAGATCACGACTTTGTGCCTCACATCAGGAAAAAACTGCTTTTATTGTAGTTTGATGGCAATCAAAAAAACCTGTAAAAATTGATCATCTTTTTTTTTCTTTCTTTTTTTCTTTGGAGGGGATAGGTGTAGTTTCAACTCGCTACTTTCAGATTGAATCGTAAAATCAAAATTTAAAAGAAAAGAAAATTTTAGTCTATTATTTTGTTATCCTTCTTTACAATATGTTATTATTATTATTATTTACGATGTATACATAGGATTACATATTATGCATTTTTTAACATTATGTATAACAATTATACTTCCTTAAATGCTTTTTGCGTTTTATAAGAACAAACTACCTAATATGCCTAATATTTAAAGTAAATCAATTATTATTATAAAGTTTATTAATTATTATTAATATGCCTAATATTAATACCTAATATTTAAAGATTAATAATCATTTAATCTTTAAAGAGTATTTTCTAACTCAGAAGTTCTCATACTTTTAAACATTGCGGCCTAACTTTTAGAAAAATAATCCGTTGTGACCTATTTAATCTTTGACAATGGAGTTTTTTCAGAGACGAACAACTCAGTTTTTTCCGAGTTAAGTTTTATGTTTTTATGGTCCTAAAAGAAATTTTCAAGGGGAAAAAACAATTATTATTAAAAACAATTTTATAAAATATATTTCTAATGTGTTTCTTGATGAAGATTTTCATTTCAGATCACATTTTTGCAAGTTATGTAATACATAAGATCTTGTCACGACTCACCAAAAATTCACTCTTGCATTCCACAATTTGGGAATTGTTATTCTAATTCATATGACCATACATTCCTATGTGATCGAAGCTTGTTGATGTTATATCATGCATTTAAAGTTTATTGGCCCCAAGAACTGTAACGAATCTGTAATGCGGCTTCCCAATACAATTAGTTTCATCCTATGACAGATAGTTTGATTGGTTTTTGATCGGATACCAGATCAATAAAACTCGGGATTGATTCCAAATTTGGCGATAAAATGGACGATACTAGAATGATCAGGGGTTTTGGCGATGGGACTAATAAGAAATGAATTATTTTGGTTGTTCGAGAACTTTCTGTACCTTGTTCCGAAACTATAAAATATCCGCAGTCCAAGCCGAAGTCAGTCGTATTTCTAAGGATGCATACCCACACACACCCCTCCACGATAACAACCAATAAGAATGAGTCCTGGCGCTCGCCACTTCACCTTCCCATTTGACAACCAAGGACTATTTATACCATATCTCCTCTCCAGCAAAGCCAGATGTCTAACGCAGAGGGCCACGTTCCTATCGACCGCTAGGCCGCTAACTACTCACCATGACTGGGGATAAGCCCCTTCCGGAACTAGGTGCCCCGTCAACCCAACAAGTATCCGAAATCAGTCGTATAGTTAGTCAGAGAAGAGCAAGCATTGATTGGAGATTCAGGAATGCGTGTACCTAATTCTTGGAAATAAATATTGGAGAATAATCGAGTCGTGTGTTGAGTATCCATTCGCATATTAGTAAGTCGATAGTTGGATATAGATAAAGCAGGAAGACAGTGGAGAGTAGCTAACGTTTGGAGGGACCTTGGTAAATATTTACGCGGGATTCTCTCCTCCTGCTGAGTTCAGTCTAATCGCTTCGTTTACCACAGATTACTAGTTGTGTGCTACTGTTTGTAGTAAATGCTGTTGTATATTGTTTGTGTAAGTCTCAGCTGTGTATTTGTAGCCAGTATATACGTGTCTTCATGTTAAATAAATGGTGTTATTTGTTATTGATACTTTCTGACGGTGCGTCACAATGCACTACAAGCGAACTTGTAGTTGAGTTTAACGGGATTTTGTCCGTAATAGCACACAACTAAGCAACAATTCAATTTTGAACTCAGAGCAGTTCAATGGAATAAGTATTTTTTTTTTCCTTTTTTTTCCCCATCCTTCCATTTGTTTTTCTTACGCGGGATATAATGTACTTGCAAAGTTAGTGTACGGGAACAGAAAGAACAAATAGAAATGAAGTAACTTAATTCGCTAAAAACTAAAAGCGAATCTCCTCATTCTGAAGATAATTCGAAGAGTCAAGCACCGTTACTAGACGAAAAAAATAAAATAAACAAACGGCTTCAAGATGGAATTCTCTTTGAACTGAACCAAATAAGAAAAAGAATTTGTCGAAACGGAATTCTGCGTTCTAAGACGAAAGGAAGAAAAAAAAAAAAAGAGTCAAAGAAACTTCTTTCAAAAAATATAAATAAGAAAATAGCCTGTAGTTTCTTTTTAACTATTTAGACGGTATCCACTAAACAAAAGAAGGCAATCGCTTAGAAATTAATGAGACTCGTTTACGAATTTTGTCCAAGCCAACCTTTTCTTCGAAATCAATTTGAGAAAAACTTTACAAAAAAAAAACAATACTTTAGATAGATCCTGAAACAAGAAAGTATATTTAAATGATTCAAGAAATTTCGGGAAACAAAGATTGAACTCGGCGTGTGTTATACTGCTTTTGTTTTTAAAATTTGTAATCATTAAATATTTAAAAATGAAATTCTAAGGAGTGAGAGAAGATAAGAAAGGAAAAATTATTTGTCTGGGTTTATGTATACATATACTATTTAGCTTTTGCATTAAATATTTCATCTGAATAATAAATCTCATTCTGAGAAGTGAAAATATATCATATTCAGTCGTTCTATGTTTTATCGAATCATTTTCAAAAATACTTATTCTTGCTACAGTATAAATGTGGAGCTTTGTTTTCTGTTTAAGGTACTATACTACTTGGAACAACACAAAATAAGACGACTTATGTAAATAACAAACAAGTATCGATCTCCTCTTTACAACTGAAGGAGGGTTGCAGTAGCTTCTGAGGGCTTGAGCACCCGAGGGCAGAAGTCTGACTTCCAGCACACAAGTCCTTTTTACGGGGCGGACTTCATTCCTGCATTTCATTCATTTATCTCCAGATCGTAATTTAGATCTGAAACAGAAAGCGATCACCGCAGATCCCGTATCCTCAGTGGTATTGCTCTCCACTTGAGGGAGATTTAGCGTCCACCACACACGGAGAGTCTTTAGTTGGCATGTTCGAGCTCTCAGCCCAAGGGATGTGAATCCAACGGCCTACCGACCAAGAATTTTCAGCGCTAATTGAGGATTCAAAGCAAACTGTGGCAACGTAAAATGCATGAATTTTCCGCTCCAGTTGGGGTAAAGCAATACAAATTAGAAAATTCCAATTTTCTGTATTCTGTTTTATTTTAATTCAAAAGTACTCCTTTTAAACTTTTATTTTAATTACTTTTTATTCAATAATTACAATTGTTATTGCTGTTCTCCTGTTTCGCTTTACAACGGCAGGAGGGGTATTATTCTCGCCATGCAGGACTTTGTGGCCACGACAAATGTAGTAACGTCCAATTAACACCAATTAAGGATTCTACATCAATTGTGGCAAGGCAAAATACGTGAACTTTCAACACCAGCTGGAGTAACGAAAAACAATCTAGAAATTTTTGCAATCACAAAGTCTAATACGAAATTTGATATATTTAAATCACTGCGTTTTTGAACTAGCACGTATCATGTGTTTGAAAGTACAGATCGACGAACAATCAACTCTTTGTTGGATCTGGCTCAAAATTCGACAGATTTCTACCCTGCAGGTACGGCATTCTCGTAAGGAATTTTATCTACGTTGCTATCTTCGATTTGTAGTTATCGTATTAATACATTCAAGCAACCGTACAGATGAACTTCCTTCGAACAGATTTTACGCAAATTTGATAGAAATCTACAAATTTGGTGTAAAGCTCATATATGAAATTTTAGTAATGTAGCTTAAAGGTTTTGAGTTATTCTTGTTCCAGACAAATATACATTTCCTAAAAATGTGTTTTTCGAGCTCAGGGAAGTTTAAAACGTGGAGATTTGTCAAAATCCAGAGTTAGAATTTTTTGACGATTATTTTGCTCTCTCTAAACTGCGTATACGAGAAAATAAAAATTAGCTTCTATAAATTTTGGGCTTTTAGAGTGTGCGAAACTTAGTGTCATTCAATTACTATACGTTGTGGAAGATGAAGTTTTAAAACACCCCCAAAGAATAAACTAGTGATTTGGTAAGAAACAAAAATGATTATAATTATTCAAATAGTCTATACAAGAACTAATAAATCTTGTTATATCATTTTAGAAAGGACTGGAGATTCCATGAATAGGTCAAATAACATTTTGGTGCATAACATTTTAATTACTGTGTAATTCTGTAACACTAAAAATAGGATTGGTGATGACTATCCTAGGCTAAGTAATGCTTTTAACAACTCAGTTTTCTATCCTAATCAATTACATTGCATCAAATAAGATAGGACTAGCGATTCATGCTTAAGGACAGCTAATGTTTTAATCAATTGAAATTTCACTCAAAAAAAAATTAAAAATTACAATCTGCTATCTCAAATTTCCAGTTTTCATTTGAGAACATTCTTATTTTTAAGGCATTGTTTGTCTTAATTAATTTAAGCCATGAACCAATTTTAAAAAGTTTGAAACAATCATGTGACTATTAGAATACGTATACGTCGATACATCGAGAACTGCGTACATGACGGACATTCGCGCCAAGGTGAAACTTTTTGTTGATAATAAATCGCCAGATGTGACAACCGTCTTTGCCATTATCTAATAATCCTAAAAGCGGAAAATGGATGCCCCAAAGGCTACAAATCGACGGTTTTCTGCCTGTTCATTTTGTTGCTTCAAAAACCTCAAACTAATACACCATCACGTTCTCAAGTGATAAAAACATTTTAACAACAAAAAAAAAGTTTAACAACGTTGGCATTGACTTAAACTTTTGAATCGAAAATTAAATTTCTATTTTTAAACGATTTTTTTGGCGAAAAAACACCAAATAGAAAGTTTTTTGCATTTTTTTCTTATAACCCTAAAAGCGACAAATGGATACCTCAAAAGCGATAAATTGTCAATTTGTTGCTTACGCTTTTTGAGGCTTCAAGAACCTCAAACCAAAACAGCATATTTTCACATCATAACAACAGAACAACTCTACTGTATCACTTATGCACATATTACACTTTCAACAGTAGGACAGGCGAAGTTTTCGTCAAAATATAACGGAGGGGGGGGGGACAAATTTCGAAATTTCGTCCACTGCAGTCGTGCAGGTAATTGATAGGGTCGAGCATCCAGAGGCGTTGGCCGTATGCAGAAATGGAAAAATCGATGGATGGATTAATGCGCTGGTTCACAACATCTTGCAGACCGAGCGATTAATAAGGAAAAAGGAGTAAGTTTCATTAATCTTTGACGGTAACTATGGATTCCACCCTTTTAGTGGAATGAGTAACACATTCGTCTTTCTTTGGGTTTCAATGAAACCCCCGAAAAAGTCTCTTTCGTCTGCCGGTGCGGCGACAGGTCCAGTAAATAAGATAGAGCCCAGTCTCGTCTATCTCACCGCTGATATTGAGATGAAGGCAAATAGTTTCTTGCTGTATTGTGTGTATAGGGGAGAATGTTGCGTCTCTGACAGATTTTTTTCAACATTAAATTTTTATTTGGCTTTTTATATAAATACACAATTTTGTTGCCAATGCTGATTGTTTGCTTCGTTTTGAATTTGTTAATTATTTGAAAAACCAAAATGTTCTATTTAATATTTATTTTACACTATTTATATTTAAATTTTTAATTTTACACGCTGGTTAAATGTACAACTAAGTTGAGCCTTTAAGCTGAAATTATTATTTTAAAAAAATGCGAGAACAAGAAAAACAAAGGAATTTCACTTACATAATATAATAAGATAATTTTGTTATTAAATTTTAAAATTTTAAACATAAAAATTATTTAAAGAATTCATAATTTTTTAAAAAATTAACATATTTGAAAATATTTTCATTGTGTTTCTATTTCAAGAATAGGAAAATTCTGTACTGAATTTTATATTTTGGAGAAAAAAAGCTATTTTTAGAATTTCTTTTTTACACTTTTTTTGGGAGGGGGAATCAAAACAGTAGTTGCATTCAATTATTTAACTCTTTTTTAAAGGTGGGGGGACGTGTAAGGGGACATAGTTTAATTTCTGTTCCAGTATGGCAGTTTTTCAAGTCTTCAGTGATGATGTTTGATTATTTTTGGATTTACTTTAATTTTTACTCTTCGCGCACAGAGTACACCTTGTTACACTTTACTATCACATTCGGTTAGACCGTTCCCTTTATTACACTTTATTATCGTATTTGCTTTCACAGTTTACCTTATTACACCTTATTACCACATTCGCTTTCACAGTACATCTTATTATCCCATTCGCTTACACAGTACATCTTATTATCCCATTCGCTTACACAGTTCATTTTGTTACACGTTATTGTCCCATTCACTTACACAGTTCATTTTGTTACACCTTATTATCCCATTCACTTACACAGTTCGCCTTGTTACACCTTATTATCCCATTCGCTTACACAGTTCATTTTGTTACACTATATTATCCTATTCACTTACACAGTTCATTTTGTTACACTATATTATCCCATTCACACACAGTTCACCTTGTTACACCTTATTATCCCATTCACTTACACAGTTCACCTTGTTACACCTTATTATCCCATTCACTTACACAGTTCACCTTGTTACACTTTATTATCCCATTCACTTACACAGTTCACTTTGTTATCCCATTCGCTTACATTGTTAATTGTTCTTATTCACCCTACACCCAGGGCAAATATAAACGAATCACCCAAATTTCCAGCGTAGTTAAAAGAAAACTAGATCAAATATACCCTTGTTACTCCTCAAAAATTATAAATAACAGCTGAATGTTTAGCACAGTTATAAACGTACATTACAAGTGCCTCCAAAAATACGAACAATACCAAAGCGATACAATAAATCATCTTATATTCTTTCAGCATCTCTAATAGGATGCTTTGAAAGCCTGCAGATACGCATGTCTTAATTTATCAACATCGATTGCACGGGGAGAATGAACACCTGTTACTTTATGTAGTTCTTCCCTTCCGAAAAAAAAATCTAGTTTCGCCATTCACGCATTTCTGCATCCATTCAACATGATTGACAGCAAGCACGCAGAAAAAATTGTGGAATGAGTTAAATGAGTTAACGTACTGCTCCGATAACCTTTTTATTTCTGAAGGTAGGGTTCACGTTGAACACTTCAAAGGCTGCGCTGAATTTAAACTTTCAATTGTTATTTTGGATTTCCGGTTGATAACAAGGTTGTACATCGTTTCTTTTTCTTTTAACAGATCTTCAAAATTGATATATTCATTTTACAGTCAACTTGCACATATATATATAGAGAGAGATTGATTGATCTCTAGATCATACATCAAATTTTATTTACTTAATTCATTGCATTTTTCATTAACCATCTTCAAAGACAGATAAACTATACCTTATTATCCCATTCGCTTGCACAGTTCACTTTGTTACACCTTATTATCATATTCGCATGCATGGCTCACCTTGTTACAACTTTTTATCAGATTCGCCTACAAAATTCACCTTGTTACACCTTATTGTTACATTTTCTTCCACATTTCATCTTGTTACACCTTATTATCCCATTTTCTTCCACATTTCCCTTTGTTACACCTTATTATCCCATTTGCTTACACTGTTCACCTTGTCACAAGTTTTTATCAAATTCGCTTAATGGTTCACCTTATTACACCTTATAATCACATTGGCTTCCAACGTTCAGCTTGCTACACCTTATTACCCTCTTCGCTTATACAGCTTATTCGCTTATACTACATACCTTGTTACACCTTATTATCATATTCGTCAACACAGTTCACTTTGTTACAACGTTTTATCAAATTCCTTTAACGGTTCACCTTATTAACACCTTATTGTCACATTGGCTTCCACATTTTACCTTGTTACACCTTATTATCACTTTCGCTTACACTGTTCATCTTGTTACAACTTTTTATCAAATTCACTTAACGTTCACCTTGTTACACCTTATTGTCCCATTGACTTCCAACGTTCAGCTTGCTACACCTTATTATCACTTTCGCTTAAAAAGTCCTTTTTGTTACACCTTATTACCCCCAATCGCTTACACATTTAATTGTTTTTATTTACCCTACTCACAGGGTAAATATAAAAGAATCACACAAATTTGCAGGTCAATTAAAAGGAAACAAGGCAAGGTGAGGGGTCTCAGGTTGAATGCTTAAAACGCTGCTTTGAATTTAAACTTTCAACTGTTATTTTGGATTTTCAATGAATAACAAGGTCGCACATTGTTTCCTTTTTTGAAAAAAATATCTGCAAAATTGAGATTCTTTTATAATCACCTTGTGCATTTAGTGATTGATTGATTAATCGCCAATTCATGCACCAAATTTTTTTTTACTTAATTCATTACATTTTCCATTACCCATCTTCAAAGACAGATAGATGAACAATCAATATGTAGACAAAATTGGTCCAAAATTACATTAAAGCTCTATATTTCTAACAATAAAATTAGTTACTTATTTCATTTACTTCTCTTTGGAGCTACTCTAATCGCATGCATATTGATAGATAAAGAGACTACTGATTATTGGATTTCTTTCAAAATTTTGATAGAATTCTCTAATTTAGATGCAATGAGCCCAGGCTAAACTTCATCCGTATCTAGCTTGTAGCTTATTTTAACCCATTCTCTGCCAAGCCTAAATTGTATGAGGTTATTCTCATTGCCAATCACGAGTATATTCGTGTTTGATTTTTATACATGTAAATGATTATTTATGTATTTATTTTGAAATAATAAAACTTAGATAAACAATAACACTCAAAACAGTAATGACAATGGAAATAGCCTCATACAATGTAGGCCTGACAGCGAATGGGTTAGAGTAATAAAGTAGAATTTTGGTAAAAACAATTTATTCGTAGCTTTTTTTTCTCAAGTTTTTACACTTGTATGCTTATGTTTGTGGCCATAAAAAGTTTGCAAGTTTGAAAAGTTGTAAATTATGATATATTGAAAGCTTCACGAGTATATTCGTGGTTGGCAGCGAATGGTTTAATTACAGCGATAAACTTTCCAGCAGGTAGAAATTATTTATTTTTGAACTCTGAGTTGTCTAAAATGCTGACATTCATCAAAAATTTAGAGGTCAAATTTCTTGGTGATAACCATATATTATCTTGATAAACTTGTTCTGTCCCGAAACAACGTTTAATATCCACATTAATTTAATACTTTCGTTACTAGAGGAAAAGAAAACCGAACGAGACTGTTACCCACCCACTTATCTCCTGCATACATATCAACCGTTTAGGTGCTGAGCTACAATCATGTTTTCCCATACATATTTGCGAAGCAATTCCTCGCCGTATTTGTCCAATTTGATCTGGAACATGCCATTAGATTACTTCCTTTATTTCTTTAAGTGGTCGGTGCGACTGCCTCTTCTCCTCTATTCTTCTTCTGCGAGCACAATGCGACTAAACAACGTTTAATACCCGAAAATTCCTTCCAAAACGTTGCTTGCAGAGCAATTCCGGCTCTGCCCCGGCGAAAGACATCATTATATTAGGGAAGAAAATTCCCTGAGAACAGTTCCCGAAATTGTGATCAATTGCCGGGGATGCGGGTACCTGGCAAATACTCCCGCCATCGTAGTTTCCAGATTTATGATACGAACGCGGTTCCGTTTTGGAGATGATGCTACATAAAAGCGAAATGCCGCGATGAAATATTTTGGATGGAGGAAACGCCGTCTTGAGAGAGAGAGAGAATAGGACAGAAAATTCCAACCTCATCGGTTGTTTTTTTGTTTGTATTGAGGCATTTTGTTGTTGTTGATGTTGTTTTCTGCGATGTCGTAGATTATTTTTCTTTCTTCATGAATTGTCAATTGTTTTTCAGGATTTATTTTCAACGTCCGCAGTTCACGAGTTCCATTTTTTGGATCAAAAAATTTATGGTATTTATGTGCTCAGTTCAAACAATTAATGTAACAAATATTTTTTTAAAATCAATTCCTACTTTAGTTAACAAATAAAAAATTTATCTCAGTTACTTTTTATTAAATAACTAACTTTTACCCGCGACTTTGTACGCGTGGAAATTTTGATGTGCATATTTGAGAACAGCTTTATATCAGAACACAATCAACAGAAACAGTAAAAAATGGGACATTATCAAATAATAATGAACAAAATGATACTCATGCCCGTTTGGAAGATTGCTTTTATTCAGTATAATCAGCTGCATAAAAGCAATTATTTTCTTTCTTTTTTTAAACTTCCTGTTTTCTATAAATGAAAACCAACTGACTTCGCTTGTTTATTTTTAAACAAATAATAATTTATTACTTCCTGCTATCTTATTAATTTCGTGTTGGAGGGAGGAAATGAAGGTATTTGGCGGGAAAGTAAGAAAAGTGTCGTTTTATCTATTTTCCTTGCAGTTTTTTCATTTTTTTTCTCCCCATAAGAACCCACCTCGCGTCTTGACGGCAATATTTTTTTCAAAAATTGGCCAAATCGATCAAGCCGTTCTCTAGCTTTGCGCTTAGCAACACATTTCGTGATTCATTTTTATTTATATAGATTACAATTGTTTTTGGTGTTCTTGTGTTTCGCTTTACAACTAAAGGAGAAGTATTACTCTCGATATGCAGGACTTTGTGACCACGACAGATGTAGTAACGTCCACACCACACACAAAGTGCCTTCAGCTGGCAGGTTCGAACTCTCAGCCCAACAGATGCGAAACCAACACCGTACAAACCAGGCTAAAGATTACAATTACTATATATAATTGAACAACAAATTATACTAACGTTGAATCTATAACACCAATTGAGGATTCTACATCAATTGTGGTAACGCAAAATGTGAGAATTTTCCACGCCAGTTAGGGTAACGCAATACAATTTAGAAATTTTTAGTTTTCTTTATTCTGTATTATTTTAATTCGAAAGTACTTCAAAATGAACCCAAAAAATCGATTCATTAACAATGTTTAATTCTTATTATAAGCCTGGTTAACAATGTTAATGCATCAAACACTAAGAAAATAAACAGAATCGTTTGAAATAATCGGCCGGAAGCCTGTTAAGCCTAACCTCATTACTGTGTGGAAAAAACAAACTGAATTCGTTACTTATTTGGCTGTAGGAAAATGGCAAGAATGTTAGTTTTTAATTAATTAATAAAAATCAATGAATTAATATTTGAAAAAACTATATTATCAACTAATGTCATCCATTACAAGTTAAAAAGAAGTTTACTTGAACTTGAGTGGATGAATAAAAAGTATTTTATTAATGATTGAAAATTTGAACTAACAATATATATATATATATATATAGAGAGAGAGAGAGAGAGAGAGAGAGAATGTGAAGTAATAGTAGGAATTGAAAAAAAATTAAGATGATTCTTTGATAGAATATAAAAGTTCGACAAAATAGCTAAATCACACTTTTTTGTTGCTTTAAAATAGAATGTTGATATAACTAAGCTTTTCAACTTTTTACTAACTGCCAGTCGTTTTTGACTAACTCATTTTTCAACTACTTAACTACCAGAGTCCCTTTATACACCCACAAAAATCTCCAGCCAATAAATCGAACTTTTACAAAAGAGAGAGAGAGAGAGAGAGAGATTCTTCCAAAAACGCCATTGAGACAAAATAAAGCTTTTTAGTTGCTTTCAACTGGGACAATGACATTACTAAACTTTTCAACTTTTTATTAAGTCGCTTTTGACTGGTAATTTACTTTTCAACTAATTAATTGGCCATAAAACCTTATAAACCACAGAAAATCCATAGCCATTAAATCGGACTTTTACTAAAACAAAGAAAAAAACGTCTAATTTTTCCAAAATCGCCCTTTCTTTTTGTTGCTTTAAATCTAATTAAACTTTTCAACTTGACTACTAACTTATTCTTCAACTATTCAATGACAATGCCACATTACAAGCCTTCAAAAGCTCACAGCCATTAAATCGAACTTTTACGGAAAAAAAGCAAAAAAAGGTGAATTCTTCCAAAATCACAATCTAGACAAAATCACTTAGTTCTTTTATGTCCTTTGATTTACCTCTAATTCAGTCCGACATGACAACTCTTTTCTCAGAGACAGCAATTTTACAGTTTTTTCTTTTCTCTTTCCTACCAAATTTACGCGGGGGATATAGTGTTTCAACTTCTTTTATTATAACTTCTTAACGACGCCAAGAAAAGAGCCGTTACAGGTAAAAGTCGCCAGCTGTCACGAAAGTCGGAAAATTATAATTCATTTTTCTTTTCGTCAAAGAAAAAGAAGTGGTCCGGCTAAGTGTTCCCGGTGGAAAAATACCGGACTCACAACTGTGATTGTCCGGTTGCGTGCCACGATTGATTCGACGGGATTTTACGCCCTAGAGACTGAAGTGGGATCAACCCGGATATTTCTGGAAACAGTTCCTTTTATTCGTTTTCCTTTTTTATAGTTTGTTATATATGTAATCGAAAATTTTTCCCGATCACTTGAAGTAGCTTTAAATCCAAGCAATTCTTTGAAATAAGTTAGTATCAGTATCTGTCACTAGGTATATATATCGGAAAGTAAGTTAATTTTTTTTATTGTAAGGCTTTGTTGGATTACTTTTAAGTAAATCATTTTGTCTGTGGAGATTTTTTTTAAATAAAAACATTTTATCTTTTTTTTTTTCATCGGTGGCTTCAATTCTTGCAAAATCATTCAGGGACAAATATTAAGATTTTCTTCAATCGATATTTTTTTTAACCTATTTTGGTTAGAAATTAGCCATTATAACTCAAATTAAATTATAAATTACATATTCAGGAAATTTAATTTTGGAATCCCTTTTTCATTCAGATCATATTCTTTCAAATGATGTTAACTTAACCCATTAATGTATGACTTTTTATTATTTTATAATATATATAAGTGTGTGCATGTTTTTTTTTTTGAATCGCTGCATATAATTTAGGAAAATTAATTTTAAAAAATTTAAATTGCTTTTGAAATAAATTTTTTTAATTAAAATGAGCCAAATGGCTGCATTTTGAATATAAAATAAATGATCCAAATGAAACAAATCCATTAGATCAATTCTGCAATAAAAATATAAGTTCTTTTTTACCAATATATTTTTTACAATAAAAGAAATTAAATATTTTGATAGTATTTTTGATGATAGAACTAATCATACAACAACCACTTTAATCTGGGCCTGACTAAGGCAGGGGCTACGGGGCAGTTGCCCCAGGGAATCAAATAGGCCACAAAATCGAATAGAAATTTTATTTTAAGTTTCCTTCTTTAATGAATGTTCTCCATTACTAAAGTAGTAAAGTAGAGAGGGCCTCAAAGAAGTTTTTGTCCCGAGTCCCAACTTGGCTAAGTCGGGCCCTGACTTTGATGTTTTTCCAAGTTTTGAGTTTTAATACCGCTATTGCCATTTATCAGTATTTTCTACAATTGTTTATCAAAAAGTATGTAAAATGATTTACAAACACTCGCCCTTCAGTCATGTACAATTATTTTACTTTAATCAGTACAGTTGAGTCATGTAAAGCTTATAAATGGAAGTAGGGTGTTGCTAAATGGATACATGGTACACTAAAAGGTGCCTATTTGTATAAGCATTTTTTTAACAAATAATGAGACTGAAAAAAAAAAAAACTCAGATATAAAAGTAGATTTTCTTCCATTATAAAATATACATTTTCATCCTTTTTATGGGTAAACAATGGATAAACTGAGAGCCAACCATGCTTGGGAACTAAACACCGCGTTAGACTGACCACCTAATTGGGACGTAGGCCTTGCAACCCAGGGCCCTCGCTCAGGAAAGCAGATATGGAAACTATAGACCTTGGCCCAAATGGGCTGTAGTGTCACTGAGTTTAGTTTTTAAAATGTACATATATGTAAATATTGCGTTTTATTCACTTTGTTTTGAATGAGTAATCTGATCAATAATTAGTTTCACCATTGCTTTGTAAAAACACGTCTTAAAGTAGGATTTAATACAATGGTAAAAACATTACAAAACTTATTAATGAAATTTAAGAACTGAAATACAAAATTTTCCTCCAAAATTCTCAATATAACATCACATAGTTAACAACAACAAAAATTAAATACAATATTCTGAAATATAAACGGTTATTGATTTTAATTTGATTAGCCTGGAGCTTTAATTTAATTTGCATGGAAATACCACAGGATATATCTGAAGTCATAGGGTTATGTTCACCGAAAGCTGAGGTACTTTTAGGCAATTCCATTACCAGATTTGGACAGCGGATAACTTGAATCATACCACAGAATTTCCGTTAAATGTAAGACAGAAAAGAAAAGAAGCATCAATTAATTATTATCATTTGTTTTATCTAATTATACCGAATGTTAAATACGACCAGATCTGAAATTTGTACCAATGAAACCTGCCATAAACACATCCATAATTCTATACTCATGTAAGCGATTCTAATATCTGTTATATCTGTTATTCTATACTCATTTTGAGTGATTCTAATATCTGTTTACATTAACGTCCTACTTCGTAGCACTCAATAAAACTTTCATTCAGGAACCGCCTGAAACAAAGCCATCGTATCAGATCAAAAAATTTGAAAACTCTCGTATCATTTTACAACTCATTACAAGATTTTTTTTTTGAAGACGTCCCCTCAAAATACCTCTGTATTTATTACATGAGAAAGTAAACAACTTCGATTAATCACCATCATCGAAGCCAATCACATGCAACCATGTTTGAGTTTGGCGCCAATAAAACTAACCATAAACATGAATTACTATACAACGACTTAATGAAATTATATCAGAACTACTCACAAATTTTAAAATGTCAATTTATATTTACGTCCTGTTTTGTAATCACTCAATAAATCTTTTCAATTTAGAACCATCGGAAACATCTTTCCTGGGGTCCTTAAAAATGCCTCTGTATTTAGTATATTAGAAAATAAATAATTTTCATCAGCTACGATCGTCGATGTCAATGAAATACAATCATGTTTGAGTTTTTCGCCAATAACACGAGTCACAAGCATTCATCATTATATAACGCCATTGTAAAATAAATAATCATATCAGAACGGTTCAAAAATTATAAAATTATCTATTCATATTTACGTCTTACTTTGTAATCTCTCTATCAACCTTTTCAAATTAGAACCACCTGAAACATAGCCACCGTCTCTGGTTAAAATTTTTGAATCCCTTACAACTCATTTCAATAAAATTTTTATTCACTGAAGACGGTCCTTCAAAATACCTCTGTAATTAGTATAGATGATAATAAATAACTTCCATTAACCAAGATCACTGATTCCAATTAAATGCAATCATGATTGAGTTTTTCGTCAATAAAACGTTCCATAAACACTGTACAACGAGACTGAAGGAAATACAAAATCCTGTCAGAACCGTTCAAAAATTATGCACTGTTTATATTACCATGTGAGAATATGATACTGTTTTGGGAATGAGGTTTTCTGGCGTCAACAAAAATCCATAGGCGAAAAATAAACATTTTATTGTCTGCACGAGCATCTAAAAAAATCAGCTTTTAATAAGGGGGTCCCATCCCATTTACAAAAGCTCTGATTTTAAAAAAAGTTAATTACAACCGAAAATAAAACCTAGAAAAATACCATTTTGAGCGCGTGATTATATGAAATGAAATAAATGGGAAATGGGACATTTTTTCTAAACAATAAATGCGAGACAAAGTTTTTTGGATCTTTTACGATACTCAAGTGACTCATTCAATGAAACGATTAAAATGAATAAAAAATATAATTTAACTTGCATGAGCACGTAGTGTTCCAATGAGGGTTCAGTTTTTTGGACCGTTTGCCATACTAAAGTGACTCATTCAATGAAACCATTAAAATGAATAAAAATACTATTTAACTTGCTTAAGGTTTTAAATGATATTCTGACATAGTACATTGAAATATGCATAGCAGATTTCATTTTAATCTTTTTTTATGCCTTATTTTGTAGCCACTTAATAAGCCTTTTTATGTAGGAACCACCTGAAACAAAGCCGCCATTTCTGATCAAAAATTTGAAAGCTCTCGCATCGTTTTACAGCCCATTTCAAAAATATTTTTACTCGCTGAAGACGGCCCTTCAAAACGCGATCCACGTTCGCAAGCTCTGCTACTAGACCGGGGTTGGAGTATCACAGGTCGAACTGCCGTCAGCGCTGAAAGATTCTTGAATAGAAACTCAGCCAACCACGAAAACCCTATTGATCGGCCATGAAAGACCCCGAATTCTTGAAGCATAATCTTCATACACAACTTACGAAAGGGAGGGGGGAGGTTCCATTCTCCGCATTCGGGCGACCTTTATCGTTGGAAGACTCGACCTACACAGAACGCCAGGTGTTGGCTATGGGATTTGAATACGGCAGCATTCATAGTTCTTTCTTCTTGTCTCCCTGCCTGGATTATGGATTTTCTCGAAGGGTATAGAGGGGAGTCCACTAAGAAAGTGTATTAGATCACCCGAGTGTAATAGCTTAAGGAGCAAAATATCCAAGGAATAACAAAATAGTTTGTAAATACCTTTAAGTCTGGTTTAAGTTAAGGTGGGTCGTAAAAAAGAAAACAGATTATTTGATCTAAAAATTTCGCCAAAACTGTTTAGCTTACTGCTGAGAATTTCATCCTTACAGCAGTAAAAATGAATTGGAATTTCAGGAATTCTTTTTATGTTATTAAGTACAAAAGATTTTCTTTTTTGTTCAAAATAATACAGTAGGATTTTTTGTAAGAATGTGGGAGTGGGTGGTGAATGGTGGATAATTAAGAAATTTTGCTCAGATTGTTTACTTTGTCATTTTGAACGTGTGGTTTTATAAGTGCAAGGAAAATGTACAAGAATTTTTGCAATTTCTTTTGGATTATTAAATAGGAACAGAATTTCTTAACGGGAACAGAACTAAATGGAATTAACTACAGATAGAATTACCCACCAACAAAATTCAATCCCGTTAAAAAAAGATAATTTAACAATGGTGGAAAGTCGATTCATCATTAATCGTGACTATAATAATAAGAATAATAAATTCAAATAATAATTTAGAAATTTTGCTCAGATTGTTTACTTTGTCATTTCTGAAAGTGTGGGGTTTTTTTATAAGTGCGAGTAAAAAAGGATCAGAATTCTTGCAATTTCTTTTGGATTATTTGATGGCAACAGAATTTCTCAACGGAAACTGGTTAAATGGAATTAACTACAGATAGAATTACTCACCAACAAAATTCAATCCCGTTAAAACAAAGATAATTTAACGATAGTTGAAAAGTAGATTCATCATTAATAGTGAATATAATAATAATAATAATAATAAATTCAATAGATCTTTTTGGTGACATCAGAATTAATGCATTAAAAAAGTTTTAAACAAAATTTCAAATTTACCAAAAAATTCATTTCATTTTTCTTTTCAAAGGCAGCATATTTTGTGCTTAACTTCGAATTGTATGAAAAGAATTTGAAAATGCATATTTTTCTTTGACAGATTGCAGATTAATTTCAAATTTCGACCGAAATTTTAGTGCTGTGAATATATTTTAAGTTCAGATAGAGTAAAATAAAATCTGCTGTGCATGTTTTAAGGTGTCACGTCAGAACATCTTGAAAGGCCAAGCACCACGTGCTCGCGTTAGTTAAATTATATTTCTAATTCATTTTGATTGTTTCATCCAATGAGTCACTTTAGTATGTCTTTCTGAGAATAATGTCTTCCATCCGCTTTATCGTGTCTGCTATCCTCACAATTGTCGGCTTTCCTTGCTTTTCCACGTCAGTTAAGTCTGTGCGACCGTCTTCGAACTGCGAAATGGCTGGACGTGAAATCACATGTGGCCCAGACACAGTTCGTGTTGAATCTCCGTATTTGTGGAATGTTTTGTCCACAAAAAACGCATTGTTTCGCGTACTGCAACGTTAGAGTAAGTTTTCAGCTGACGCGCCATTTTTTTTTCTCGTACTACCTAGCAACAGCTTTTACTGTCCGAATTGGTTGCTACCTTTGGAACTCAATCATCGTCTGCTCAAACTTAGCTATTGTTTCCCCATTATGCCATATGTAGGGAAACAAGTGTAACTTTCTGTTAGAACACCCTACGTACATTTTTTCGCTGCTCCGATAAACTTAAGTTGTTGTTGTTGCTGTTTTAAATTTAAACTGTGCAAGCATTTGAATTAGGCGTGCCTGCTCTAATTATTTAGTCACAAATATAAAACTATTGTCATGAATTTTGTGTAAATTGGTTGTAAATAGGTATGAGTTTTTGTGTAAATATTCTAAATGATTTAATTGCATAAAATTTAAAGGGAATCACGCGTCAGCGAGAAAAGATCGTTCCAAGTGGATTTACAACAGAAGATTGCTTTATTATAATAATTTGTTGGTGTAGGTGTGTTAGTGACATAATGCTAACGGTTTTTAATACAAGCTAAAATGCATATTAGAAGCCGATAAATAAAGATTTGTTCCAAGAGAATGTCGGAGAAAGTTCCACACTTCTCCCAAACGAGCGAGCTGTCTCTGTGCTTGCCCAGCCCACTTTAGTAGGATGCAATTTAAAGGCATGGTTTATAGAATAGAGAATTCACCCATGAAAAAACTGCTTACTCTGTTTGACTGTCTGAATTCAACTCCTTAAAATTTTTGGTTCAAGTCTTAAATACAAACTTATTGACCTAGCCAGCAGCCAATAAAAAACCACCTTCTCTCACCTCCACGCCCACCCTCTGATGGTACCTCCGTGAGTTCTCCATCCCATGCCAGTTCTCTCCTAGCAGCGCTCAAGTTATCTTAGCCGAACTCGAGGATAGGCCCCTGCCGGGGCTAGGCGCCTCGTCAACCCAACCTCTTAGAATAGAGAGATCAGTTCAAAGGACGAGCTACGTTAGTTGGCTTAGCTTGAGAGAGCGTCTTTTCTTTTTGACTTGCGCTCTATATCTTTGCTGTTAAGTGAAATTAGCGATTAAATTAAGTTAACTTACTTCACTTTTAACCTGTGTTGCGTATATTTGATACACGTTTTCCAGCGCAATAAAGTCTGCATCTTTCGCATCGTTCTTGTGAGAATTTTCATAACAATATATAATTAAAATGCATCAACTTTAGTTTAAAATTCCTTCTGGTTTCTGATTCTATACTTCGTAGCATCTCCCCCCCCCCCAAAAAAAAAACTTCCTATTTAAAACGAAACTCATTTTTTCGACACGGCTAGGGGCCTTTAAAGCACTGTCTACTGGAAGAAGCCATTTGGAAAAACAAATTCAGTCAGAGAGCGGAAAAATTTTCTCAATGCACGAAATGAAATTTACGAGTCTCTTCTCTATAACCGCGCAGGAAAAGAGGTCCCTATTTTTCGCTTTACCTAGTCCCATCCAACGATCATTTATTTCGTGTAGACAGAAATGATTTTTCTATTTACCTGCACTTCGGGTTTTTGAAAGAAACGAATACAGAAAAACCCCGTTTATGGTTTTCTCTTTTTTATTTTTTTCATTCTTTATTTTTATTTATTTATTTGTTTTCGAGGAAAAAATAGAGAGAAAGGCTGCTTAGCTTTGAAAATATGAAAGATCGTAAATGCGAGTTAAAAATGAATTTCAAAACCACGACGACGATTTCGTGTTTTCTGAGCTCCCTCTGTTTCTCTTTCGCTCTAAAGCCTCCAAGCAACGACCCGAAAAAAAATTTTTTTTTTTTGTTCTTTGACTTTTATTATTTTACGGAGAAAGAAAGAACAATGAAATCATTTATAATTTGAGTTTGTCTATCTCGATGCTCAAATATTAAGATTATAAAAAAAATTCACGAAAGAGGGATAGTGGGGGGGGGGAGATTTTGTTTAACTTCATAAAGGACATAAACGAAAGGACCACGTAATTTTGAACCCTTCAAGTAGCGTATAAAACAACCACTTATTTGAGAATGTGTGTCTAATCTCATTATATTTTCAGAAACGAGTGTAAAATCATTGTTTCCTTGATTACACAATAGTTTATTTAATAGTGAAGATTTTAGCCTAAGTGAAATAATTTGAAGATACAGGTTGTATTTTATGTAGTTTATTTTGTTGTGGTTAATATTAACAACTAAAGGCATATGATTACGCCATAGTGTAGCAGGCCTAGAGAACTGAACATAAAAATTCCGGGGTGAGGAGCCAAGGATACACTCCCCATAGTACCCGAGTCAAGTTCGCTTCTACTGGAAAAAAAATATTAACAACAGTGATATCACGTGGTGTTTACATGATTGGCAGCTGGCTCCGCCCAAGAAGACCACATGATCCAAGGTTTTTCAAAAACTTGATATTTCCTTTAATGATATATCCTTTCATGTTTTTCAGATTAAGCACTGACTGTTTTTAAATTATGATATTTTTAAGGCTGTTTGCATACAACTTTTAAATTTAAAATACGTTTTTAACGTTTTTTTAGTGCATATAATTTATTAATTTTATTGGTTAAAGATTCTTTACTGTCATTCATCACAGTAAATGTATTTTTTAAATAGATCTTATACTTCATTTTCTTTTAATAAATGATTTGATTAAAACTATTAATTTAGAAGTATTTATGGACATTAGTAAAAAGAGAAAATACACCACAGGAAATTAGTCCCATAAAAACACTGTCAATAATATGGCATTTATAAAAACAACTATTATTTAAAATATTTAAAATAACTGTTTAAATAATTAATATTTTGAAGAAAAATTAAACACTTTAGATACAAAGATAAAACAAAGATTAAAATGAAATCTGCTATGCATATTTCAATGTATCATGTCAGAACATCATTTCTTAAACGGCACAAGCACCACTTGCTCGTGCAGGTTAAATTATATTTTCATTCATTTTAATTGTTTCATTTAATGAGTCATTTTAGTATTGCAAATCATCCATTAAAAATTTACTTCTCATTTATTGTTTAAAAATATATCACATTTCCAATTCATTTCGTTTCATGTAATGGCGTGCTCAGAATGACATTTTTCTAGGTTTTATTTGTTGTAGTCATTAACTTATTTTTTTTAAATCAGAGCTTTTGTAAATACGATGTCAACGCGTTATTAAAAGCTGAATTTTTGAGATGTTCGTGCAGAGAATAAAATTTCAATTTTTCGCCTACAGGTTTTTGTTGACGCCACAAAACCTCATTCCTAAAACAATATCATGTTCTGGCATGATAAAAAAATGGAAGAACATATGATGTTTTTATTAAAGGTGCAGACTGTTTTTATTGTTGCTGTTTTACAATCCGTTTTGATGTCATGATTAGCATAAAAAAATATTGAACCATGCAAAATAATCTTCTGTTGTTACTTATGGCACTTGCCTATGAACAAGTCTGCCGCTGATACAGCAGCAGATTTAAGCCGAAAAGAGCGTCTCTTGTTTTTTGAAGTAGCGCCAACTAGGGCCAAGAGTACGACTTAGCTACACACTCACCACATTTGCTTGCACATCCCCTTTTAACAGGGGGACACAGTCACACATCTCACAGAGAGCACCCAGAAGAACAGCTATGCCCGAACCCGAGACTCTCAGAACACGAGGAAGACGCGCTACCTCTGTGCCAGAAAGCCGGCTTAAATAATCTTCTTTCCCTCATAATAAAAACTATTACATCCAACGAGTCTCTTTTTGTAAAAGAAGTTTTATCCGAGCTGATAACAAAACGAAAGAATGCAAAAATAAAAACCTTCATATTCTTTTCAATTCAGTAAAAAATTTAAAAATCAAATTTTCAGACAGTTAATCATTGAAAAAAATGTCGATACTATTAAGTTAAAATATTTTTGTTGAATTTCAAAATTTAG
>JAOUZG010009324.1:1561453-1586160 GCA_026289955.1 Argiope argentata
TTGAATTTCAAAATTTAGCAAAATTCCAAACCGATTTTTGACTACAATCACTTTGAAAATGAAACAACTGTCTGACATTTAAAAGAAATGACCAAATGATGCAAAAACAGCAATCTATTTAAGCAATCAATGCAGTAAAAAGCTACTGATTCTACCGTGGAGAGCGCTGCTCTTTTTAACGGCGTAAACAGTTAATACCCAAGACTACAAGGTCAAAGTATGGAAGGGTTTTAGCCAAAGACAGGCTTGATATGTTGCAAACGTTAAGCATTCGACGCGGACCACTGAATTTCAGGCGGTGAGAAGACCAGCGTCGACCCCTGGTGAAGTGAAGCTGATAAGCCTCGACAGCTCAGCAGGTGGCCGGCATTTGTAAAAATTAGCCCGGCCCACTTCAGCATCTTATGAATACCCTACTGACTTCTGGAATGGATGGACGTTTATCGGTTTGAGGCTTAAAGTCATTTGAGACAGAAGTCAGGAAGTTCTAAAGATGAGTAAGTGGTTTCTGAAACGCGGGCCGTGAGCAGTCTTCAGGGCATGGCACGTGCTCATGCAAACAAAGGGGAAGGGGAACGGTGCCTCACCGATTCGAAAATCAGAAGAATTACAAAAGAAAAATGTTTTTCAAGGGAATGCTATAAAAGAATTGATCTTTTTTAAACATAATTTTTATGAAACCCTTTTTTTTTTAATTACAATAACCTAAACAGTATTAAAAAAATACAATCTTAAAAGTTTCAATTCCTACTATTAGTTCACACTCTCCCTATATTACACACCCACCCACACCCACAAAAGCAAAATTGTTATCTTTTCGCTTATTTATTACTTAAAAATTGATTTTAAAACACCAATGAAGGACAAATAAATAAATAAACTGTCTTTAAAAGTATACTGATACAAAATTTTCAAACTTATAAGAAAATATTTAAAATTTGGAATCTCGTCGAAATAATATTTAAATCGAATTATACTTGATAGTTCTTACCATAGTAATGAGAACGGATAAACTTTAAAACGATACTTTTAACTTTAAAAAATATCTAATTACCTAATTAAAAAATTTTCATACAAATTACATTATCAGACGATAATTTTTCATATAGACGCTGAATTCTTTAAGCAGACGATAGTATGAGAATATAAGAATTACGTGAAAAAACTTATTAAAGATTCATAATTTTTTTAACTAATAAACTAAATTATCAGCTCCAAAAATATGATAGAGCGATTTAAAAAAATCATTTACTGAAACGAAATTTTATATCTAAATGAAAATCAAATCTTGTGAATTATAAAAAATGAAAAGAATAAAAAAGAAATCGTTCGTAATAAATGAAAATAAAGAGCTCTAAAAACTTGAAAAAATGTCGTCTGCTTCAAGTTCACTGTTGAAATAAGAAATGAGTGCATATATGTATGTGTGCATGTGAAATCGAATAAATGAGGGAAAAAAATGCTTTTGAAATCATCCAGTTCCCATTTAAATTTCCGATCGCAAACCCAATAAGATGACTAAAAGAATAAGAAAAACTGAATCCCCCCAAACATTGCATAAAGCTGAGCAGGACAATTGAGGAGTTCCATCTATTAAAGAAAAATGCATGCCATTTTACGTTCAGCCAGCGCACGTGATTCTTTCCATTAAGTGAAAAGAAAAGAAAAAAAGAAACTGAATATTTTTCTCATTGAGCAAACGGAAAAAATATCGAATAAATAAAGAAAAGAAAATGTCCAATTACCGATTTCACTACTGGAAGGGAATCTCGTTGCAAGCGAAAAAATGCCTTAAAAAAACACCAAAACATCATGTTATTCTTTAAGTGACACGTGATTTAAGATTTATTTATCTAAAGAATAAAAAAGAAAAAAAGAAAAAACGAGTTATGTAATTCTTGACGGAAAAAGTCATGAAACATTAAGCGAGGTTCAGGCTTAAATCAAATGATTTTATTCACTTCTTTTCTTTTCATAAATTTTTATCTAAAAAGAAAAAAAAGTGAAAGAAAAAAGAAAGAACGAAAATGCAGCCGATTCTATTCGTTAGCGAAGTGAATTCTCAAATCTCAAATGTTATTAAAGTAATATTTTTTCGTTAGTTTAGAATTCCATGATTGAGTTGTTGCCTCTTTTTTTTTTCTATATAAGTTGTCAAAATTCATACAACTTAATGTAGAATGAAGCTAAATAAATGGGTATTTGTTAGCATAAAGCTATTTCAGAAAAGAATAAAACAAAGTAAACATCGAGAATCTTATCCTGATTTTGTTGTCCTTAAGGATTTGTCTGGGCCTTAAAAGCTTCGAAGCGAAAGCTGATTGAGTAAATAAGTTAAGTGCGCAAAGTTTTCTGCTTTTAAATTCTATGCCGTATTCTACGCCCTATTCTATGCTTTTAAATTCTTAGGTGCCGTTTCAGAAACTTAGAAATAAAATTTCAAAGGCAGCTCCTTCAGAATGAAAGCAAAATTAGTGTAAATTGAATCATTTTGTTTACATTTGCTCTAACGTGCATTGCATTTTTCGAACTTGCCATCCAATTTTCACTTTTAAAATAAAGAATTAAGTCATAAATATTAAGCAACTAATGTTAAAATATATTTATGATTCTTATAATGTGAAAAATTTAGCTTTAGTAACCGTAATGAAACAGGACCGAAAACACTACATCAAATAAATAATATTGTAAGTTATTATGAATTGAAAATCCTTTATACATACAATCAGTTCACGCTTGCAAATGTTTATTTAATGCACTCTGAGAATTAAATTACGGAGATATTTTACTATGGAGGAAAAAAAAATAAAACATAGCATATTAGAGGATTTAATTCTCTTACGCTCAATATTACATGATATTCATCGTCAGATTTATAACATGAATATGCTCCATAGTGAATCAATTCCGAAATTTATAATTTGAAAAATAGTTTTTCTGATAAATTACAAACTAAATTTGTAATTACATTTTTTAAGTATTAATAACTGGCTTATAATTAATCTTTTTGGAGTAAGTATTTCCTAATGTAAGCTAATTTATGCGACTAATATTTAATTTTCACCGATTAAAAGAACTTGTGATTTCACTACGAAACAATATAGATAATTAATAGAAATAAAAATAAATTAAATAAAAAATAAAATTTAGTTGAAAATTCGAATCTTTAATCCAAAACATGATAACTAATATTTCAGGCTCCAATCGTTTTAAATAAATAAAAAAATTATCTGCAGAGATGAGACTATAAATATTATGCAATATTTGTTTAAAGTTTAACAATTTTCTCACAGTACACAAAAAGGGGGGATGGCTTCTTCCATCGGTGACAAGACGTGCTTTATTATGGTTTAAATGAAAATAATAAACGGAACAATTATTCAATTATTTTCTAAGTTCCACAATTCACAAGACAACACGAGCTCGAAAAATACATGACACTCACTTATAATGCAATCTAATAATGACCACCAAGAAGGATCATGGGAAATGTACCTTGTTGTTAACAAAGCCATCTGTTATATCAAAGGAGAAGGTAAGTAGAGTTACGTAACCGTTGCAACTTACATTTTCCCTTTAGAGAGTATGACAAATGCATGTAAATAGAGATTAAAGACATTCAAAATTTCTCATTATGGGGAGTTAATGCAAAATTTCTTGTCTGGGACTTGCCTTTCCATGATGGTCTTTACATGCTGGTGCCACATTCGCTGTCCAAACATCCCAGTTTGTCACTTCAATAGTCATTCACTTGTCCTGATTACATTCAATACAACTTTTTCCTTTATGAAATATTTGTTTAAAATGTAACAATGTTCTCGTTACCCATGTCTGTACACAAAAATGTGGGGGTCAGGCCCATCCCATTGATGGCTAGACGTATTTCCTGAAGTGGCCGGTCATGACCCTTAGGATTCAATCCCAGTTCCCACTACTGTTGCTGTTGCGACTAGTTATGTAACAGCTACAACTCTGAATTATGGAGCAATAATAATGTGTACAAGAAAACTGCATCTAATGCCGACGTTTAAAATGTATATTTGCATAGTTACTGTAGAATAATAAATGGGGCCAGCTTTCTGGCACAGAGGTAGTCCGTGTTCTGGGAGTCCCAGGTTAGAGTCCCGGCTCGGGCCTGATTGTTCTTTTGTGTGCTATCTGTGAGATGTGTGACTGTGCTCTCCCCGTAAAAAGGGGCTGTGCAAGCGACTCTGATGAGTGTGTTGCTAAATCGTACTCTTGGCCCTAGTTGGCACTACTTGAAACATAAGACACATATCTTCGGCTTAAAATTTGCTGATGTTTCAGTGGGGCCTATCCATGGCAAGTGCTAAAAGTTACAACAATACTAAATGGATTGTATACATCACTTTTTCAATAAAGTTTCGACGAGAGCTTATTCGTTTTTTTAAATGATCAAACTAATTTCTAGCCAACAATATTTAATTAACAATTCCATACTTCTCATTTCAAGACGCTCGCCAGTGAGAAGGCCAACCACGAAACGAAATCCGAACAAGAATAATAAAGAACAAAAATCAGAATTAAAAAGAACAATTATCACATTTGGCGAACTATCATCTGACATGGCGATATTTAGCCACTTCGAATACAATGACGTGCCTGCAATTAAGCCATAGAATTAAGTATTAAAATACGAAAAAAGAATTACTGAATTTTTATTTTTAAGTCTGCAACTAAGCCACAAAATTAAGTATTTAAATACGAAAAAAATCAATATGAAACGATTTGGTATGCCAAATGCTCTATATATTTTTTTAAAAAAATCAAATCAACAATAAATTACCAAAATAGGATGAGTTATCTAATTAGAAAGTTAAATAAATTCGAATGTCAAGTGGTTAACAGTTACTTAAGAATAAATATCAAATAGCAGATTCTATTTTTAATTATTATTTCCGAGTTGGAAGTTTCCATTTCGAATTATTTTGAAAGCAGAAGTCAATTCAAAATCGTTGCATAGAAATTATGCTTTGGTATTTTTTTTCCACATATTTACTTGACAGTTTCAGTTAATTAATCTAAATACAAAATAAATTCTACGTCAAAACTTGGCGTTCATTTAGTATCATCTCATCCAAAATCTGACTGGAATGCCAATAAACCTGACTCCTAAAAAAAGTAGAAATGAAACGATACAAAAATCAAAAATCGATTCGCCCACAAACTTGCAACCCACCATGTTGCTGCAAAAAAAAAAAAAAAAAGTATCAGATACGGAAGCGAGCGTGACGGGCAGGTGAATCGCTAACATCAAAAAACATCACCCCGGTTTTGCAGACATAAAAAGAAAACGAAGTTTAGGATTCGTATATAGAAACATCTGGAAACGAACAGGAAAGAAAAAAATTAGCCTTCAAAAAACATGTTACGGGGGGGAGAAAAACACAGAATGGAGAAAAAAATTTATCAAATAAAGATCGTCTCATATCAAACCATAACTTTTTTATACATATATATTTATTTTTGAAACATTTTCGAACTGTGATATCTGTAGAATACTAAATTTTTGATGGTAAAATATATCAAACAAAATATTCAATAGTTTGGTTTGTGATCCTTGCATTATTCCACACATTTACATGTAAATTGTCTGTGCACAGATTAAAATTAAATAATTTACAATGATTTAATTTCATTTAATCAAATTATTTACATCGAAAACTGAAATCTTAATTCCATTTTACATATGGGAATAGTGTTCTATTTGAAAGTTAAATTAAAATGGCTTCGTATAAACTGTAGACCGAACAAAATCCAGAAATTTTTATACCTTCAAATGTGAGGCTGTTTCAGAGATTGCTCTTGTAAAATATTTCTATATTATTTGAATATCTTAGAGTAAAGAAAGGATACTATGTTGAAAAGTAATTAATATATACACGTATAGTTCGCTTTTTTAATATTATTTATCACTGATTGTGGTGACGTCAGAGACAGCGCCCTCTGATGGCTTGTGGTGTTATGACTTAATTCAGGTCAGATGACGGCATGTGCTGCATGCTTTAATCCTTGCATTATTCACCAAAATTTACATGTAAATTGTCTATGTGTAATGTAACTAGTAAATAAATAATTGTTGCATTGATTTCGAACCCTTTAACGACCTTACATACATATATATTTAAAATCTAAATAATTTTACTATTCAATTTTTTTAAAATCTTTCAGCATTATATATACAATTTTTATTTTTTTAAAATTTTATTTCAACAAATTTGTCAAATCTATATTCAAAGTCCTCTAAGGTATTAAAAAGCATTAACAAAAACACTACATTTTTGCATAAATATATATATAAAAATTAAACTCTGCATTTGATATTGTTCACTTTTTTTATCATATTCAATTCTACTAACATACTATTAAGGGTATTTATAAGAGTAAAATGTACCTTCTTAATACTTTAATACATTAATTAATTTTGCATATTTCTATCCCTAGTAGCACACAAATATTGTACAATATTGAACAATATTCACAATATTGTTTAATAATGTAGAATATTGTTTAATATCAAGTAATATCGCACAATATTGTACAATATTATACAACAAGATGTGCTAAGTGGGATGAAAGCATAATAGTGAATAAACAGTGCCGTGGAAAACAACGAGTAATTTACTATTAGATGACATGGATATTTAATTAGATATAAAATTTTCATCCAAATATGACATCACAGGGTAGATAACGTAATAAACAAATCTGAATTGGCCAATCCCAATATTATTTTTGCAAATACTATATTGATAATATCAATATCAAAAGATTTATCAGAATTAAATATAAACCTGGTGAAGCTACTGGTCGCCAAAGGCAACTAATGACGAATAAATAAGGAAAATAAAATGTTTCGTTGTTTACCACATGTCTAGACAATAAATTAATAAAAATATCTTCCAGAAGCAAAATCATCCAACATACTCTTCCATCATTTACCACAAACAGCATTTCGGTTATACATTTAATTAAATATCCTGAAAGAACATACGTATTTTCCCTTAACATTAAACTATTCATCCTTCATTCCATGACAAGTTACGACGGCGGTTCGATTTATATTCCTACTCTTCTCTGACTTCTATCATTCTTGGAAGAACAGTTAGTCAAGAACAAGAATCTTCCACCAAAAATCCTGATGAAGGGGAGGAACCAAAGAACATAAAATATAAGAGTTCCATCAATTTGTTTGACTTCTGTCGTGTTCGAATTGAAAGGAGTTTTCCAGCGAAAATTTTGTGAAAGGAACATAAATAAAATGGAAGTCTCTTCTTTATTAACCATCAATTCGGTTGCCATTCCACTTAAATAAATAACAGTTTTAGAATTTTGTTGTAAAGATTTTGATCCATTGTAGAGGCTAATAAATATAATAAATATAGTATTATTATTTATGTTAAATTTAAATGTCTATTCAATATTCGTGATTCATTCAAATGCCTATTCGATATTCGTGATAATTCAAACGCCTATTCGATATTCGTGATTTATTCAAACGCCTATTCGATATTCGTGATTTATTCAAACACCTATTAAATATTCGTGATTTATTCAAACGCCTATTCGATATTCGTGATTTATTCAAACGCCTATTCGATATTCGTGATTTATTCAAACGCCTATTCGATATTCATGATAATTCAAACGTCTATTCGATATTCGAGATAATCCAAACGTCTATTCGATATTCGAGATAATCCAAACGTCTACTCGATATTCGTGATAATTCAAACGTCTACTTGATATTCGTGATAATTCAAATGTCTACTCGATATTCGAGCTAATTCAAAAGTCTACTCGATATTCGTGATAATTCAAATGTCTACTCGATATTCGAGATAATTCAAAAGTCTACTCGATATTCGTGATAATTCAAACGTCTACTCGATATTCGTGATAATTCAAATGTCTATTCGATATGTACTGTATAGGAAAATACGAAAAAAAAATTCACTAATTCATTTTTAATAATGTTTGAAAATTTGGACTGAAAATTCAATGGAGATTTCTGAAATAAAATTAAAAAAGAAGAAGAATTCGAATAGACAGTACAATTTTTATCGTCTGTAGAAATTTAGATTGTTGTGAAATAGAAATTTTTTTATTTCGAAGCTGAAAACAAATAATTAACACCATCTGTTGATTAAACATGTAACAAGAATGTCACAAAGCGTAATTTTTTTGAACTGATATCTATAAAAAGTGTTAGAAAATTTTACATATAAATGCTGTTTAATAAAAAAAATATTAAATGAACCAGAATAAAAAATTATGTAGTTATTCTAGAGTATTTAAGATTTTGATAAAAACAATAGTGATATATTTCCCTTTGAATCAAGATAACGAAAGACAGTTTTAAAAAAATTACTTAGAAAAATACATTGGTTATTTTTCCTACATTATCTAAGAAATAAGAGAAAAAGAGGGTTTTTCTCTAAAAATACATAACTTTCATTGTTGCTTTGGGCCACCAAATAAATTAAAAATCTGAATTTGAAATGCACAGCTATGATTAAGTTGAGAATAATAAATTACTTTGAAAGATATTTTGTAAAACTAAAAAATTCGAGTGGACGTTAATATAGATTTTAATAAGGATTTCGAACAAAAACGAACGATTTCTGAAGATATTCTTTTTTTAAAATTTGTTGTGAGTATTTCATAACGACAAATTGAAATGGCGAGTTTTCTCTTTTCTAAAAGAACAAAAAAAAAAAAGTTCTTTCATATTCTAAGATGGCATAAAAGAACAGACTTTATTTTTATTTTATCTTTTGTAAAGAGAAGAAAAGAGAAAAAGAAATACACTTTCGCTAATTGTCGTCTCAGTTGTTCAATACAAATTAGATCGTTTAGATAGAAAAATCTCAATCAAAATGAAAAGTTTCTGAAAACCAAGACTTGCGAAAAGAATTCAGTGGAAAAGGGAAAGAAAAAAAAAAAAAATGTTTTCAGATATTTCGTCGCAAACGATAATTGTGTCAACTACTGCAACGACCGCCATGTTGGTGTTGCAACAAAATAATGCAATTGAAGCATTGTCAGAGTTGGAATATATTACTGATTAGTTTACTAGAATTTTTTTTTCCTTTCTTATCCTAGCCTGTTAGGATTTGCAAGATATTTCGGATGCAAATGCTAATTAAGCCGCTTCACCAGCGTGTAAGATCCAATCAACGAGAACTTCATCCAAAAAGAAAAGTACAATGCACATTCATTTGCCTTTAGACGAAGAATATCTTTAACATTCCAAGAACTTTTTAATTTTTTTAACGCTTCGCCGTTATCAGTTAAGATTTAGAAGAATAAAAAAAAGTTTTTCAAGCATATCAGTGGAGAATTACTGATTTTTAAGAATTTATCTAATTTAGTATGATTTAGAGATGCAGTTTAATTTTTTTTGGTCGTTATCGAAGCTGAGTTTACAACCGTTGTTAAGATAGAAAAAAAAGAATATGATAATCGCTGATTTCTGAATAATAATGATGGAATTGTGCTTTAAAAAACACCATCAAATTCAGAAAAAATACAGTTTCATCAAGTACAGAAAAAAAATCGTTAATTCTTGCTATGATTGCAAATTTTTCCAACATTTAGACACCGTTTTAAAAAGAAAAAAATAATAATTTAAAAAATTGCATATGCTTTCTCTACTTATATTTTTATAAGGGAAGTTTTTACACCATTTGCTTCTGTTTATTCTGACATAATTAAGATAAAAAAACAAACAACATCTAAAAAAAATGTTAATCTTTAATTTTAAAAGCAATAAAAAAAGTTGTCATTTTTCTAAGTGATTGAAGCTATATCAATGACATTTAGTCATACCACGACTAAAACGAATTCAAAAATACATAGTTCTTTATTTTCCATCGAATCTATATCTATACTACTATTATAAATGTGAAAGTTTGGATGGATGGATTTCAATAGATTTCAATCACGCCAGAACGGCTGAAGGAAATTGGATGACATTTAGCATAAACATAGATTGTAGTCTAGAATAGAACATAGGCTACTATTTATTAAGATTAATTGAGTGGTTAATTTTTTATTAATTAAAAACTAACTTTTCCGCCAAAAAATAATAAAAAAATCTGAAAACATCTGCCTGAGCTTTTTAAATCGTTTTTTTATTTTTCTATTTCCGGTGTTCTTTTATTATTATCTTACTATTCTAAAGGAATGTTTATTAAATTTTTTTTCTTATGCTGTTCTTGTGTTAATATAATTCGTTATTTCCTATTCATTTCTCTTGATTTTTTTTCTTGTTCTTGCTGTTTAATCATCATTTTCGTTTACATTTTTAGTGCATTCCGTATTGCCGCATTTATTGATTTTTTTCTATTTTCCAGTAATTTACTGCAACGGATATCGAAACCTTGTGACTGTAAATGCCATTTCGCTAAAATTTGATGGCAAACTATTTTTTTGGCAAAAATGACTATATATTAAAACTGCTCCACTCTGTGTTTCTGTAATTAAATTGTATTTGAGTTAGCTATATATTTTTTATATATGCTTATAGTGGTATGTTTCCGTTAGCAAATAATTTAGAATTCCGTCAAATTTTCTCAAATTTCTTTGGCGATTGTTCGTTTGCGCCCGACAAACGGAAAAATACCCTTATGGTTTTAATAACATAACATCCCCCCCACGCTAATGATGTTAGACGTAACAGTTATTTCACACGATTCCGTTTATTTTTGTAGTGTATGATGAATTTAAAATTAAACATTGTTAATTAATAGATCTTTTGATTCCTTCATAAGAGCTTTTGAATGAAAATAAAACGAAGATTTTCTAATCTGCATTGCGTTACCCCAGCTGGCGCTTAAAATTCACGTCTTTGCGTTGCTCCAATTGACGTTGAAAATTTAAGCGTACATACGGTTTCGATACCATTTTAGACTGTCACTTCTCACACATACACATCAAAATTTCCACGCGTACGAAGTCGCGGGTAAGAGCTAGTATTTCATATTTTAGAATACACTACAAATGCGAAATTTAGAAATAGAAAAAAAAAAATGTGCATTTTTTTTCAAAAGAGCGTCATATACAAAGGAAGAAACGGATCAAGTGTCTTTACTAACATAAGTTGTCAATCTTCATATATATATATAAGTTAACAGTCGAATAATTTAATGATTAATAACTGATAAGTTAAAATAGCAAATATTTGAAAGTTGAATAGTTTACACTTAAATAAATAATCATTTCTATAGAAGCCTATATTTCAGGTTTTGCCCACTGAAATTGAAAAAGATAAGTGCAATTTGGCCCGGTATTTCTGATTGTTTTAAAACCCTTAGTTGTGGTCTCCAAGAAACTTTCTCGTATCTTTATAATAAACATGACAGAAAACATGACATTTCTATACATGAATTAAACACATGTCATTTCCATACAATAGTTACGAAATATTAACTTTTGGCGGGGATTTAACAATTTTACCTAATCTATTGAACCAGCCTTGGAGAGTTATTTGGCGATTAATCGCTGCCATGCGTTCTTTCAGAGCATCCAATATTCTAAATTGTGCTTTAGATACCTTTTTCTCAATCAATTTAAACAAAAAATTGACACAGAACTGCTTTTGTAGACATAAAATCCCACATCAAATTTAATATATTTATGTTAGTGCGTTTTTGAACTACCACGTTTGCATGTTTTTGAAATTACAGAAATTGAGTGTAAATCTGAAGTAAGATTTCGGTTCAAAATTGAACAGATGTCTACACAACAGGCGTCAATTTTTTTAAAATCAAATTTTATTATCATGTGAGAACATGTTGTTTTCGTTAGAGACTTTTGAATAATTGAAGGCAACGAATAATTGAAGCTCGAAATCGCGTAGGCAATGAGCATAAATGACAATATTCATTAACATCTTTTAATCGCATATATTTTTTACCTGCTTTTACCAGTATTGCATTATTAAAAGATTGACGTAAAACTGTGATATCAAAACTGTTATTTCATATCAAAATCGATCGAGCTCCAAAACTTAGTTTACCAGCTGGAAAAATTGAAAATTGAAAAGTTTAAAAAGTTATCATTATATATAGAGAGAGGGGGGAGAGGGTCCTATAGAGATGTCTCGTGGTTGTTTCAAACCGGTTTGAACTGGTTAATGACTTAAATGATTAAGGCAAATAATGACTTAAAATAATAATGATCTCGTATAATAACTTGAATTATGTGATAGTAGATTTCATTTTTATTTTTCTGTCTTCGTTTTGTAATTATTGAATTAACTTTTCGAACGGCCATATAAACAAGCTTCCTCAGAAAAGATTTTCCTCAACGATTGATTAAAATTTAAAACAGACAGAAATTTGGTGCAAACACCGTATACCAAATTTCAACCGTCCAGCTCAAAAAAATTTTTTTTTTGTCTCAGACAGATGGACGGACAAACATTTTTTTTTAAATTTTCATTATTTTTTATTTTGTTTATTTTTTAATTCAGGGAGGTTCAAAACGTAGGAATTCTTCAATATATAAGTTCAAATTTTTTGACGATTCCTATAGTCGCTCTATACTACGTATTTGGGAAAGTAAAAAAATTCAAATTTTTAAAGCCAATAAACAGACTAGTGACGAATTCATTGTAATTACAATATTTAAAATTTTATTTTACTGCTTTAAAAACCATTTTATGTATTTAAAAAAACACTTTGCATCAACTGATGAGTTGGTTAGAGTTTACGAATTTCATGGAAATAACTCAATTTATAAAATTTTTTAGTAAAATAAGTATAATTTTGAATTAATACACGTCTAAATTAAATATATTTAAAAATTTTATCCTATTAGCTATTAATCCATTGCATTTAAATAAGCTTCACGTGGCTTTAAAAGCAAACTTTCGCCTTCTCTAACGGTTTTTATTTGGCTTCACCTCTTGCACAACTTCATGGTGCTATTGAACTGTAAATATCAGCAGTTTTTAGAATGAGTCAGCCTATTCAACGGATTTTTATTATTTTTTATTTTTACTCCACAGATAATTGAAATATAAACTGAGTAGGCACAGCTTGTTTTCAATAGAGAGAGAGATATCAAATTGAAATAAAACAACACAGTGTACGAGTTCCCTGGGCTGAAATGTGATAAAATATTTAGAGAGTTCAAACTCAGCAAGCGGAATTTATAAATAAGTATGTCGTTGAATATTTTATTTGTGTCAAGATACAAATTACAGAGAGTTGGAACTTTGGAATAAAATCATTATAAAATAAATACAGTATTTAATTTCTCCCCAATGACAAAGCTTTTGTTATTATTATTATTAAGGAACATGGCAATGGCAATGTTGTTATGTTTCAAAGTGCGGCAACATAAAAAAACGGCCACGAGTGCATCAACATCATAATTTGGAATAACAACTTACTAAATTTGTAAATTTGAGGAAAAGATTAAATTTTAACTAGTTTAGACTAGTGCAAAATGCTCTAACGTCAGGTTTCGTTTAATTATTTTTGATCAAATTTAATTATAAAATAATATTTCAACTATACATAGACGGGGAAGAATTTTGATGGAATTATGTTATTCGTGTCTTTCGATTTTGACTAATTTGTCTTTTATATTTAGGACTAATTCTACTAAATTGCCTTTTTATTCAGGACTAATTTGCCTTTCTATTTAGGAGTAGTTTTACCAGTTTGTCATTCTATTTCGGAGTAATTTTACTAGTCTGCCATTCTATTTCGGAGTAATTTTACTAGTCTGCCTTTCTATTTAGGAGTAATTTTACTAGTTTGCCTTTCTATTTAGAAGTAATTTTACTAGTTTGCCTTTCTATTTAGGAGTAATTTTACTAGTTTGCCTTTCTATTTAGGAGTAATTTTACTAGTCTGCCTTTCTATTTAGGATTAATTTTACTAGTTTGCCTTTCTATTTAGGAGTAATTTTACTAGTCTGCCTTTCTATTTAGGAGTAACTTTACTAGTCTGCCTTTCTATTTAGGAGCAATTTTACTAGTTTGCCATTCTATTTAGGACTAATTTTAATTTCTTTTAGGACTAAAATATCCTGCATACGTGTGAACATATGCTTAATTATAACTAGCTCAGCACTAAATTGTTTATGATTCGCGTATTCTGAAAGTAGGTAGCACCGATTTTAATATGCACGAACAATTGAATCTGAACTAATTTTTTTTGTAAAATTTAGAGTAATTTGTAAAATCATAAGAATGGAACGTTTTATGTTGTTCTTCATTAAAATTGTAATAATAAATCACAGTAACTATATTTAAAAAATTCCACTTGGCAAGATGGGAGGGCAAAGATAGATTCCTTTACATCTGAATTGCCATTTGGCGACATTAATTGTTGATGTTAGAAACAGTCAAAATTGGGGCTTGGAGGTCCCTTTTCAGTCCTTAACTTCTAAGATATTGCAGTTAGCGGAAAACTTTAAATATGAGCGTTTTTCATCTCAATGAGGTGCTAATTTGGATAATTGGATTCATTTTTTTATCTTCAATATTAAGAAAGTTATAACGAAATAAAAATCTCACGCTTTTGATCTAAATGGGCCAATTACGAACTCGTTCGAAATTTTTACGTTTCTTAGAATATATTCCAAGGTAGTTAAAATAAAATAAAATAAAAACTAAGTATGCTTTTTGCAAGATAATATGGAAAAAGCATCATACACATATTATATATAATTTTTGATCAAACAGGTATTTTGGATTCTTTGGATCACATCGTTAACTAACGGAATTTTTCGAAAGTCTTAGCATAAGAACCATTGAAAAAAGTAGTCTTTATACAGGAATCCACCTAAAATTCAATAAGCATTTCATTTTAAGCTCTTACACCAAAATGATAAGCAAACTATTCTAAATAATGAGCAAGTAACATAAAAAAATTTAAGGTAATTCCTACATTGGTCAACAAAGAAATTTTAGTTACTTTTTATTAAATAATATAAATAATTTATGAAAAGATGATCGATTTTCGCAAGAACTGAATACACATTCTTTATTTTCAAGGGAAAAACATTAAAATTCTCGCATTTTACCGATTGAGCTACTGCTTGTTGATTTCAATTTTCATTGCAAACTACTAAAAACCTATTTAAAGTATTAAAAATTAATTAAATGAGTTAATATTTTTAAAAACTGTATTAACATAAAATGTATTCTATTGCAATTTTTTTAAAAATGTATTTGCATTTGAGTGAATTAATAAATAGTATTTTATTAATGACTTGAGATTTGAACAAGACACACACACTCACACACATATATAAAATCCATTATTATTTTACAGCCGCCTACCGAGATAATAATTTATTTCTTTTTCCATTTTTTTCAAAAATTCCATATGAAAAGAAATGGAAAATAATGGAAAGAAATCCATTATTTCCCCAGTAGATGACTGCAAAATAATAATGGATTTCTTTTTTCCCAACCTGATATATAAAGAGTGTGAACTAATTGTAGGAGTCGAAAAAAAAAAAGAGTTTTAGGGGTGATTTCACTTTTTTATTCTTATTAATTTATAAAAATGTTTATTCATTTTTTTTCAGGGAATAGGCATTTACAAATACCATATTTTGATTCAATAAAATATGCGTTAGAGGATTCCGAGAAATTTTTACGCTTAGTATTCTGAAACCATACTTAATAACGCCAGAAGAATAAAAATGATTCGGAATAATTGTAATGAATTTGCGTGATTCAAAATAAACAGAAAAAGAAATATAATGTAACATATCCAAACGTAAAGAACGAACAATTCTTTATGATCAATCATTCCGATTTCTGCCACTGCTTTTGTGACTATTCTGGAGCTAAAAATATGAATAGAAAGAGAACAGGAGGGAAATATAGCAACGAAAACAATGTCTTACAAAAGAATAAAGTAAACCGCAATGAACACACCCAAAATTGCGAAATTGGACATAGAATTAATCCCAGGAGACCTATTATAGCTCTAAAACAACACTTTCTATGTGAAGCAGGTGTTATGGAACAACGTTAACGAGAATTTCTAAACGAAGTTACAGAGTTGCTAACATAGAAATTATAATCTTCTTTAATAACAATAGAACAAAATATTCCCAGGGAGAATAATTTTCGCTTAGTTAGACATTGTTAATAAGATATAGAAGTAACCGATTTAATTTAACAAGCACATATAAAAAATATAAAAAAAATGTTACATCAATTCCTACTAAGATCAACAAAGACAAAAATTATTTTAGTTACTTTTTATTAAATAATTACAATTGTTATTATTGTAGTTCTCGTGTTCCGCTTTACAATGGAACGAGGGGTGCAGTAGGTTGTGAGGGTAGGACCCCTGAACACCCGGAAGGCAGAAGTCCACCTTCCAATTAATATGAAAGTGACACATTCGCTTGCAGAGCCCCTTTTTAACAGCAGGGCACATTCACTCAAATCACTCATAGAACACAGAAGAACAACCATGCCCTAACGTGCTTCCTCTGAGCCAGGACACCGGCAAAATAATACATAATAAAGAAAATTCTAATCTGTATTGCGCTATCCCAACTGGAGTAGAAAATTCATGCTTTTTGCGTTGCCTCAATTGACTTTGAAATTTCAATTGACGCTGAAAATTCAATGCTAGTATAATTTTTGATCAATTATTTATAGTAATTAATTGTTAGGTCGGGATAGCCTGGTTGGTAGGGCGTTGGATTCGCATCCCTTGGGCTGTGAGTTTGAACCTGCTAGCTGAAGACTCTCCGTGTGTGATAGACGTTAAATCTGCCATGGTCACAAAGTCCTCTATGTCGAGAGTAATACCACTGGGGGTTAGTGGGTCAAAGTTGATCGTTCTCTGTTTCAGATTTAAATTACTACCTGTGGATCAATGAATGAAACGCATGAATGATGTCCGTCCCATAAAATGGGTTTATGACATCTATGAGCTGGAAGTCAGACCACTGCCCTCGGATGCTTAGGATTCCATACTCTCAGCAGCACGATATGGTGGTTGGATCTCGCCAACCCAGTGGTTACAATAACAGTGGGGGTTAGGCTCCCCCCTGTTATTGTAACCACTGGCGGGACGTACTCCCTTCGGAAAGGGTTGTACCTGGGTCGGTGACGGCCATTAGGACTTAACCACAGTTCCCGAACTTTGCTGTTGCGGCGGTCCGGTCATTCAGTGTCGATGATAAATCCGTGTGCCTTCGTGGCGGGTCGGAGAGTCTGTTATATAACTTACCCTTAGCAGCTACTGCACCCTTCCTTCTGTTATAAAGCGGAACACGAGATAAACAATAGTTATTATTTGATAAAAAGTAACTAAAATAATTTTTTTCCTAATAACCTAAGTAGGAATTGATTTTAAAAAATTGTTTTTTTTTATATTACTTGTTTTTTAATGACTGGAATACTTTTTTGTGTGTGAACGAGGAATTAAAAATCGCAAATCTACTTAATTTTGTTACAAAAAATAAATGAAGAAAAAGAAATTCTAAGAAAAATAAAACATTTTTAATTCTAAGAGCATCGTCAATAATCTTACTTTTTACACTAAGCTTCTGCAGAGGCAGACAAAAAGGGGGGTTAGGAGGGAATGGCCCCCGAAGTGTCTGCAACGACGCGACATCCACTGAAGCCGAGGTAACGAATTGGTATTAAGAAAAATGAATGTTCAGCTAGCTGCTGTTTTGGAGCCAGTTAGTAACATTAATAACAGTAATCGTTCTTTGTGTCTTCATCGCTTTCTTTTGTTCTCTTTTTTTCCCGTGAACTCTCCTAATTAATTAGGGGGCCTCATGACGCTAAATCAATGTTCTCTTACCATTTTTTTTACCTTCCTTCTCACCCCCTTAAAAAAAACTTTTTTTTTTTCGAATTCCCAAAGAGAATTTTCTGGCTTATCAACTAAATTTGTTAACAGATGAATCAACTGAAAATTTATGAAGGTTTGATAAAGAGGATTTCAAGTTATTAGTTAAACTTTTATTACTGGAAGAGCTACAAGTTTAAAATTTCTAAGAGGAGAGTAACTCGGGTGGGGGAGGAACAAGCAACCTTTCGACCCCTAACTTCCAAAATCAGAATTTATTATTATTTTTTCATTAAATTTTAATTTAATCTCAATATTAAATACTGTATGAAGTAGCAAATTACAAAATATAATGAAACTTTTAAATATGAACTATTTTGAAAAGATTAGTTTTTAATACCTATCAAATATTGAAATTTAAATTTAGAAGTAATTTTGGTACTTACGTGTTAGACCGTCCAATTTTTGTCGCCAAATTTGAGGTCGTCGCTAACGATTTGCTAAACTGCCAATTATGGCAACCCGGCAATGGTGTAATTAGTTGACCTTTATCGCCAAATTTAAAACCGTGGCCAATGAGTTACCAAACCTTTGGCGATCGTTGGCGAAGACGGTCTAATACGTAAGTACCAGTATAGTAAACCAAATTTTAAAATAAAGGATAATATTTTTAATATAATCTAAATTAAATTATATAATACACAAATCATTTTTAAAAAGCATTCTTTGAATAATAAAACAGTCCAATATAAAACTTATAAAAAGTAATAAATTTGGTATATTTATGCAGTTTTGTAATCTAAACCCTTTTTGATCTCAACTTGAATACATTCTAATGCATCGGCCTTCATAGTTTAAATGAATGTAAAAAATTAAATTGCTTATTAAATATTATAATATACACACAATATATTTTAGCCAAAGGGCTCCGAAATTTTTGGGGATCTCAAGCTAAGCACCCACTTTGAATTATTTAATGTTTTAGCGATTTTCGCTGGCTGACAATCAGACCATTTCTATTTCATTCCACGTTTTTTGCAATACAGCATTAAGTGTGAGTCATGTTTTAATCGATTGTCCAGTTTTTAATAATCATCGTTTCCGGTTTTTTAATAGAATCTCTAAACATGTGTGAACTAGTGGGTGAAAGGTCTCACTGCAATGTTTTTAAATTTTTACAGATCATCGGTTTATTACATTTTATTTAGGATCTTTGTCAATTTGAAATCTTTTTTTTACTTTTGTTTTATTCATTGGTGTTTTTTATTAAATGGGGTTTTTAATGATTCGATGTGGGTTTTTTAAAACCTTTTCTCTAGTCTGTAATCGGATGTGTTTTTATACTATTGAAATATTATTACCATCTGATTGCGCAGCATAGCCAGGAGTGGCTTTTGTGCCAGAAAAACAAATCAACCAACCAATCCACGTTTTTTTGCAATTTAGAATACTTATTTTTTACAATTACAGAGTTTTATTATTTCATATTATCGTGTAATATATAGTATCAATTCACTTTGTTCGAAATTTATTTGAAACATAGCATCGTATTATTGATTATAAAAAATAACTGTCAGAATGTTAATAGACTGATCCTGTTTGGATTCAAAATTGAGAAGACGGCTAATTAGTGATAGTAAGCATATGCGGGAAGGGGGAGGGTCTGTTTTGAAAATACATTTAAAAAAAATCACAATAAAACTAGCCGGAATGGTCCCCCCCGAAACTTTCTGGCATATTCTCTAACAAATATACCTGTGTGCCGTTTAATCATATGCCACTGGATAATAATAGTTATTAAAGATCCCGTCAGAGTGCGATCTTTGGCGATTAATCGCCGAATTACGTGGTTATATAAACATGCCACTTTAAAGAAATACTTGTGCTATTTTGGTAAGGACCTCGTAATCTGGAACCGCGGTCAGACGACAAAAACAACACCTGAGCTGGTACCTCCTTTTCACACCATTGAGCTGGTACATTTTACCAGGACGTTTAACGTGCACCAGACCAACTTGCATAATAGTTCTTCGGTAGAACCCGGTCTCGAACCTGAAACCGATACTGTAGCTGTGACCGTAACCACCAGGCGAAAGTAATTTGAAATAGAAGTACGAAAGTAATTAGAAATAAAACATGCACTTTAAACGCCTTTTCGACCATACGGTTAAAAAGACTTCAAATGTAGCCACATATATCATACAAAATTTCATATATTTAAAGTAAGTCATATATGAGTTAATATATAATTACATATATGAATTACGACTAATCTATTAGTTGAAACTCTAGTTTCTTTACTTAAAGAAAAAAATGTCTTGAAATTATTTTTTAGTAAATTTGTGTCCCTTTTTAGGAATTTTATTAGTTTTCGGTAGGTATTATGCTGCCTAATTTTGTGAATAATCCGAATTCTTAAATTCCAAAACATGCACATGCCACCTCTTGCATGTTTGATTTCACCGCTATTTTGTTAAACATGCTACTTCTAATGCAAGCGCAAAAATTAAAAGTTTTTCACATCTGATATGTTTTTCCAAACTAAGGTTTCGCCATCACTTTGTTAGACTAACTAAATTACCAAAAATATAATAAAATAAATAATTAAAAAAATTAATTATATTAAGTATTAGAAAATTATCAATACAGTAGTAATTTTTAATTTGCATGAGCTTTAATAGTATTTAGAAACAAGAATAACTCTAAAGAAAACGATATTAATAAATTAAACATAATTTAAGAATTTATAATAAAAACCAAAAGTAATTTTTTAAATTCTAAAAAATAAGAATTGTATTGATAAAGAATAAGTAAAACAATAAATAATTTTTTTTGAACAACTAGAAAGCAATTGTTCTTAATGTTAAGAACAAAGTAAGTAAAATGCACAGTGAATTCGAAGGTTTAATATACGAAGCATACTTCCTGTGCATGAACTTGAAAAGACTGTTTTCAAGTTTATTTAAAAACAGAAGTTTCCGCGATTTTTTTTTTCTCTTTAAACACTTCCACAAAAGTAAATAAAAATACTACTCGTTGCTTAAAATGCAAATACCACTTGTTTCTTTAAAAACTGGGAGGAGAAAAGAAAAAAAAAAAGCCGTAGCAAATACAAAAAGCTAAAAAAAACAAAAAAAAACGACAAGACGAATCGCGTACAAAACGGTTCACCGTCCGCTCAGAGACTAAAGATCAATTCGTTAATGCAGGATAAAAGGTTTAAATTTAATTTTCCCATCAGTACAAAAAGAAACTAAAAGGCGAAGCTAGCTTCCCTAGACGCGAATTAAGCTGTACTTTGCTCCTAAAGTATAAAGCATTAGATTTGGAGCAGGGGAGGTGTTGGATGGGGGAAGAGAACCCTAATAAGTGAAAACGCCTGCCGTTTTTTAAAAGTGAAGAAAAGAACAGTTCGCTTAAAGAGAAAAAGAAGAAAAGGCGGGAACCGAACATAAATAAAATAAAGAATTAAAAAACGAAGAAGAGAAGCAGAAGGGGGAAAAACCCGTTAAAGAGGTACACATACTTGATTAAAAGAACTTCACACAATTAAAACAAAATGGCAACATTAAAAAGGGAAGTGATCACCTACTTTACACTATCCCCTTTTCAGTGGTTTTATTCCACTAAATCCTTCGAAGTTAATGCACTACTAGCATGGTTAACCGGCCAATGGATGCGAAAAATCCGAAATCGTTTGGCGGAAAAAATACTAATAAAAATAAAATAGAAAAAAAATAAAGGCCCGTTACGTAAAAGATTACTCCCTTTTGTTCGAAAAATAAAAAGGGACATTTACATTCAATTGCGGCTTTAAAGTAATTTTTAATAATCGATTGAGTGCTTCGAAGTATCGATTTTCCGATGTGGAGGAAAAGTTTTCGAGGTTATTAAACTTCGAACGCTCGTCCGCAATTTTATTCGTCATTCTTTTTTTTTTTTAATTCCAAAACTCGGTTTCCCCTTTTGGGTTGAGATAAGCACCTGCGTTGGGGAAGTAGGCAAGTGTTTTGAGTAGATAAAAAAAAATTGTATGCATGCTTTAACTCTCGATTTACATGGCGTTCGAATCGCAGGATTTCGGTTCCATTCTACCATGTAAATCGAGCACTATATGCAGGGTTGAAAGCAGTAACTTTAGTAAGATAAGTGGGTTTTAGATCGAATACATCCCCTCATAATAGTACGTTCATTCTTTGTATAATTGATTAAATGATTATACATTATTATGATATACAGATGCAGTTGATAGCAAATGAGATTACAATCATCATAGCTTATACTAAGTGCTAGTGCTAATGCTAATAATTATATTGCAGACAATAATGATACCTTTGCTAATAATGATGATACAGTTGCATCTATAGGCTTATTACATCACCAGTATATGTTATGTAATTGAATTAAATAAGCTTTTATTGCAGAATTGCATTTAGCACTGAAAACATTTGATACTTTTTCATACTTTATTACATGTAAAAGAAATTGAACAATTAATAATCAGATTTAATTAGATAAATCATTCAGATATATAAATACAATATGTATGTATATTTAATTGTTGGCATTTTTCCAGAAATGCAGACGATCTAATATAATTCTTTCTCATAGATTTAATGTTCAATTAAAACACTAAACGTTTCAATTTCAGCTGATTTATTTTATTTTATTTGAAATAATATCTGATAATTATGCAAAATAGTCTTTAAAATCTCTATTAATTCCTAAAAAATAATTTTCTGGTGAAATTTTTGAAACCATTCATTATTATAAATTATTTTAACGACTTATCACATTTTTATACAATAAACATTATACTATTTCATATAAAAATATTATATAGCTCATATAATAGTGTTGTTTATTATATTTTTGTATATTGAATAAAAATATAGTAGTTATAAATTATTCTTGAAACTAATTATAAATTGTTTATTTTTGAGAAAGACTATTAATAAAATTGATATTTAATTTATTAACTTCCAATTCTTATTTTATTGATGCTGATGAGTGATTTATTTCATAATTAAATGATAATGAATTTTTAATTTACACATTTTTATTATCTTTCGTAAATGCAAATAGTTATAAAAGTGCATAAATAATAAAAATCGTACCTTTATGACAGGAAAGCTAAAGAATATGAAATCTGATTTCTTACCTGCAAAGAAAAGAATAAATGGTAATTAATAAACATAATTAATAATAATTACAGTAAATAATTTATTTAAATATGTTGCTACAGTTATTTTATTCTTTTGCTGTTATTTCTTACAGAGATGGATAAAACTTTTAAATACTGCAAAAATAACAATATATTGTACTAAAGTTGGAACTTTATAACTTCACTGTTTTATTCTTTACTTTGATTAAATTTCTGTAATTCACAAGACTAATTATTAGGAATTTTCGATTATACCTGATATAGATAAAATAATAGATCCTAATATTGTGAAAGTTTTTAAACCCATGCATTAAATTCAATATAATATTCTATATTGAAATTACTTTCATTTATACGTTATCCTTTGGTAATGTAAATATGTATCTTAAATTTCATTACAATTATTTACAAATACAATCTACTTTCAAGCTGTAAAAATGAATAAGCAAAATGACATAGACATAAAAATAATTGCTTGAAGCGATCAGATAAAATCATCTGATTAACTCATGTTTTTATTTATTTTCAAAGCAGTTTTCAGATTTTAACATGACATGCATCTTTTCAATCAATTTTTGTTAATCAAATTCAGTCTTACCGTCATTATCGACACAAACATGAACTTGTTATGACTTATTGAATAATATTAATTGGATGATGATCATATAGTTAAAAAAAAATACTGAGTTGCCATTAGTATGCGATAAAATCATTTTTTAGATTTTATTCCATTCTGTTTCTGATTAATTTTGAAATTAGCTAAGCAACGTATCCAATGGAAATCAAAAAGGAATATTTTGTTAAGTTAATTCAAAATTAATAGCTAAAACAATTATTCTGAAAAAAAAAATGTTTTCAAATCATTCGATCAGAATAGGTAATGCTATATTAAAAGGCATGGAATCAAAACTTTACTTCCTGAAACGCTTTAAAGTTGTCTTAAGATATTCACAACGTATAAATCTGATAGTAAAAAAAACCCTGCTTTTATAGATTAAGTATTTAAGAAGTGGTATTACAAAGATTTAAATTATGCTATAAGCTATTTTATAATCTACGTATTAATATAAAAGTTCTTATGGGAAACCTGAAATTACTATTAGCAAAAATTCTAATTGTTATTATTTTTAATAATCTGAGCTTCGATTTTATAACTATTGAAATACTGCATCAACCATTGTGTTGTTAAGGTGGCCATTGAAAAATGCAGACGAAATAATAAGTTTTGGCTTCCAAAGACAGAGAGAGTGAATTGATTAATTTAGTTTTTAAATAAATTTTTGCAGGAATTAAAAAAAATCATTTTTATTTTATATGGATTTTTTTGTGCACAATTTTGTAAATAATAATAGTTTCTTTGTTTTTAAATTTTTTAACATGATTGTTTTTTCGAATCATCTTTATAAATAATAGAATATTGGTAGCGTTGAAACATAGTTATTTTAATAATTGTAGCTTTATATAATCGTTTGTAAATCAATCAGAACAAATCTAAACAATAAGAATAGAAAATTTCAGAATATAAACTAAAAACAAATCTAAAAAGTCAAAAATAATTCGAAATTCTATCAAGAATATATTCAACATCTATGAAGTTTCTGATCCGAAAAATAAAACCAAGTGAAATCATGTAATTAACTATATATTATTATGTATTATGTAAATTAATTATGTATTCTGTAAACCAATTATGCAATTAATTATTAATCAAAAAGAACACATCTAAA
>JAOUZG010009324.1:1586170-1610651 GCA_026289955.1 Argiope argentata
ACAGTAAATTCAGAACAAATCTAAACAATGAAAAAAAAATGACTCGGAGTTCTATCAAGAATATATTCGGCATCTAAGAATATTTCTGGTCCATAAAATAAAACAAGTGATGTAATTATGCAATAAACATAACAAAAAAGTGAAGAAATTCCAAATAAAAAAAACCGCGCTTAACTAAATTAGTCCATTAGGTATATGTAGATTTTTCCATACATCTGTTTAGAAAGAGACCAGCAATAGAATCCCCCTTGAGGGTATATTTGTTTTGACTGAATATCATATTTGAATTTCACCTGCATCTATCAGTTTGATAGCCGTTACCACCTGTGGATCCTCATAACGGGAATGGGCGTGGAGACAAGTTGATCAAATGTCTCATTATCCATTCCGAACTCTATCATTACAGGTTCTGACATTTAGCTCCTGGCCAGAAGAAAGACGTTTTGTATTTAGAATGAATAGCAAGTGGAAATTGCCAAAATGAATTTGTTCCATCACAGAATGATAAATCAATTTAATGATAATGTCTCATAGTAAGGCCACGGAAAAGGAAGAAAAGTGTTGGACGGCAGGTGAAAATTTCACAAGGTCGTTTTTTGATAGATTGGATGATGGGTTTTGTGTGTTTAATTTTTAATCCTTTTAGTAGTGTATTCCGCTATCAAGGATGAGAAACCGGGGGGGGGGATGTTTTGAGAAAGCACAAATGATTGTTTTCACATCGTCTACGACGTTTAGAACTTTTCTGATTTTTGGCGCGTTAAAAGCAGATATTTATATTGTGCTAAATAAATTTTTTTTTTAAATTTGAATAAGACAAATGTGAAAACAAATTGTTTATTCTTTTTTTATATACAGATTATTCCTGATATTGATATTCCTTTTTCTCAGCTAATACAAAACCTATAGCGATAGATATAATGACAATTGATAGGGTTTTAAACAGTCTTATTCTTTATGCTAAAATGTAATTTTATTTCAAATTAATCTATATTAATAAAAATGTAACTCGAAATGCGTTGCTAAGCGCAAAACTGGAGAACGGCTTGACCGATTCGGCTAATTTTTTACAAATATTTTCGTTAAGACACGAGGATGGTTCTTATGGCGAGAAAAAATTAAAAAACTGCGTGGAAAATAGTTAAAACGACACTTTTCTTACTTTCCCACAAAAAATCTTCATTTCCTTCCCCCACACCAACTGAGTTAGATAGCAGGAAGTAATAAATTATGATTTGTTTAGAAAGAAATACGCGAAGTCAGTTGGTTTACATTCATAGATAACGAGATGTTTAAAAAAGAAAGAAAATAGTTGCTTTTATTATTAGTCGGTATGAATATTTAATCTATGCCTGCTCAAAATAAAGTCTGGGCAGCGAAGAAAAAAAGTAATAACAAAGCGAAAAAAGGGTTTATAGAAAGAAAAGTAGTGAAGAAAAAAAGGATAGAAAAGAAAAGAAGGGTGTGTGTGTCACCATTATTTCGTCTGTGCGAGGCATTTTCCAAGCTGTTTTTAAGCTTTTGCATCTCTTGAAAATCAATTGTGTCTTTATTTGTTTAGTGTGTTTACATTTATGAAAATTTGAATCTCATTATTCTATTAAAACGGAATTTTAAACCTTTCCCTCCACCATTTAAGTAAAATATCAATTCCGGGACAATCATTGCTCGGATAGAAAGAGAAAGATGAGTAGTACAGTGAACAGATCATCTGAAGAAAATAATAATAAATAATACTGGAAATGAATTATATGATTATCAAAATTTATTTGATTAAAAAATATTTTGGTGAAAAACCAGTTATGAGACACAGCTACATAAAATATTATCGAGCATACTTTAGCGAGCATTAATACTGGCGAACCGACTGGTCGCCAAAGGCGGCTAGTACTAAATAAATGCCGAAGTTATGAACGGGCCTTTTCTTCTATATACTTAAAACAATTATAAAAAGAAAATATAAACAAAACAAATAGTCCCCAGTCCAGATTACAGTGTCGATTATTTTTGATTCATACAAAATCGCATAACTTTAAAAATATACTATCAATAATTGCCTTTTCATCGCCACTCTTATTTTCAAGAGAAATCTAAAAAACTTTATAAAAAACTTCACCCCAGCCTCAATCAATTTTCCGATTTCGCCAATTTAATTTCGTTTGAAAGAACCTACATCTAGATATCTATATCAATGATCGCATCAAATCGAATGCTTTTCAGTCTGCCTTCTCTTGTTTCGAGAAATGCTGTCAAATAAGCTCATGTAAAATGCTCCCAGTTTCAACAACTGGACCGATTCTGCCAATTTTATTCTTCTTTGAATAGCTAATTAATAAAAATGCTCTATATTGAATGAGCAAGTATAATTTAAAATACTATTTTCATTTGATGTCATACGATGCAATTCAACAACTTTAGTTGATATTATTATATTTATTCTATTAATAGAGTATACAAGCACATGGTCAAAATACTGTATTACGAAACAAACAACTCTCATGCAGAGGACTCTGAAAATTAAAATGTGAGCACTCATGAAGTTTACACCCAGGTCCAAGAATGTTTGCTGTGCACACAGTGTTGTAAAAAAGTGTCTTTTATTCAATGCAATAGATATGAAAATAAGCAAAGCGAACAGGGCTGTTAGTCATATCACTACATAGCCTCATACATATGTCAGCTACACCTAAAGGTTTACAACAGCCACCAAGGAACTCAAAACCTGGGGACCCTTGGCGCCTCTAAACATCACAAATCTCACTTTTTTATCTCTACGTTTGTGGGGAAAAGGAAACTTAAACGGGGAGATAAAAAATATCTAAAACGGTGGGGAGGGTGCACCGATTTCTGAGCAGTACTTCTACAACAACCTTATCCATGCAACGAAGCTAGGTCCATGCCTTCTCTTTGGATTATCGCACACTATTCACTGTAAAGATAGTTGAGGAATTCCTCTACCATCCCGGTTACTCAGGTCAAACGGGGGAAGAGGGGGGATGAAAAGACCAAAGGGGAGGAGCAGGAGGGATCGTGGAAGAAAAAGTCAACCCTGTCAGCCAGCCTCTTTTATTAAACTTGTCTCCCCTGAAAAGAAGAAATAGAAGATTTATTACGGGTTATGTCCTTGAGACTAGCTTCCCTTTGCTTTAGTGTCTCCCATAAAAATCTTCCTTGAATTTGTGCATTTATTAATATACGCAACCCCGTAGATTTAAGGCTACGACAGCTATATAAATAGGATCACTTGTTACGACGCTTGATTTTTTTTTCTTTCTTTTTTAGGATTTTTATGATAATGCAGAAAAATGATAAGTTCAGTTTTTATTGCCAGGCGAGAGTTCACTTTCATGAGCGAAATTGTAAACATAAAGATTTCGGTACTGCCTCCAGTCAAGGCAGGAGGTAATTGCGTGTGCGGGAGTTCACCAACGCAACTTGTTTTTCATGTCCCGAGTTTAAAGTTTATTTTTGGAGAAAAGAAGGCTGTTATATTGTATATATAGAAAGAAGAAAAAAATTAAGGAAAGCTCAGCATTATGGCGTGGAATGAAATTTTATCCTTTTAACGCAACAAATATCGTTTAAAACCCACCAGAAAAGCATTCTTGATTATATTTTTCGTATTCAATATCTGAAAATCCAATAATACAAATACAAATATTAAACGTAATTGCGTGTGCATGTTCAACGTAACTTGTTTTTAAAATCTCAAGTTTAAAGTTTATTTTTAAAGAAAAGAAGACAGTTGTATAGTAAATAAGGGGGGAGGGAAATTAAGAACAGTTCAGTGTATCTTGTAGAATGAATTTTTATCCTTTTAACGCAACAAATATCGTTTAAAACCCTCCAGAAATATACTCATGCCTGTATTTTTTGCATATAATATAGATACCTAAAAATTCAATAATACAAATATAAATATTAAACGTTATTGCACGTGCAGGTTCAACAACGTAACTTGTTGGTCATGTCCCAAACTTAAAATCCATTTTTGGAGGGGAAAAAAAGACTGTTGTATTGTAAATATAGAAAAAAAAAATTTAAGAACAGTTCAGCATTTGGCGTGAAATGAATTTTTATACTTTTAACCCAACAGATGTCATTCAAAACCACCAGAAATGCACTTATGACTATATTTTTAGCATACAATAGATTTCTGAAAATCCAGTTATACATATACAAATCATTAAACGTAATTGCGTTTGCAGATTCAACAACGTAACTTGTTTTTTTATACCCCAAGTTTAAAGTTTATTTTTCGAGAAAAGAAGGCTGTTGTATAACAAATATGGGGGGGGGGAGGAGCTTAAGAACAGTTCGATTTGCGTCTCAATTATTATTTGCCTTTTAAGCAACAAATTTTGTTCAAAATCCAGCAAAAATATACTTATCAGTGTATTTTTGTATAGAACTGATACCCGAAAATCCAATTATACGAATATTGAATTATCCAAATCCATTAAAAAAATTAAACATTTAAAAAATGGTAAAATTTTAACCAATGTTCTTGCCAAAGGCCTTATTTGATACGCCTCAACTAAAATAAGACATACACATATCGCATAGTAAATATGTAAGTTTTAAGACGAGTTTTCATATTGAGTGGAATGAATTTTCATGATTTTTTTAACAACAAATATAGTTCAAAATCCAGAAGACGAGCGCCCATGACTATATTTTTAGCATACAATAGATATCCGAAAATAAATTTATACGAATATTCTACCATTTTAATCGATTAAAAAGAAAAATGGTGAAATCGAGATCAATAGCCTTGTAACATTCTTTTTGGTACGTCTCAACTAAAATAAGCCACGCACATATTGCAAAGTATTTATGTTAGTTCAATTAATATGTATGTATACTATATCTTAATAGCTTTCAATAATTTGCATAATATTTGTACAACGTATATGTGTATATATCTCATAATTAACATAATTTGAGATTTCTTTTTTCATGTAAAACTTAAAATATTTGCTAAGATTTTTAGATTATAATTGTAGAAATTAATTTCACGGACAAAAATTAATTTTGTTAATGTCTGGAATTATTTTTACTTAATTTATGAGCTTCATTCATGCATCTGAATTTTTGCATATCCGAATCGACCCCTGGGTAGTTTGGATTGCAAGATATCTGCTTTGTAATATAACAAAAAGAATAGACCCTCCCTCCTTTTCACAAAGACCGAATAAATACAAATTCAGAATTTCGGAGTCTAGAAACAAAATTGTATTGAATCATGTCGCTACGTTTCGGAGACGCCGTGCTTTTAGACAGAGAGATAGACATTATTCAGAAAATGTATTTTTCGGACTTGGGCAAGTATCAAACATAAAGATTCGTAAAAATCTTGAACTTATTTATTTATTTGAAAATTCGTTTTTTTAGAGATTGGTTATTAATTTTTAAAGATTTTTATTGAGTTTAATTGCCTTTCTTCTACTAAGAAATTGATAAACTTCAAAAAAAAAAAAAAAAAAAAGCCGACAATCACACGAAAATTCAAATTTAAAAGTATGCCGTTTTTCATTCTAAGATCACCCGCTAAGCCAATTCGTCGTCCTTGTCATCTGACCTTGGTTCAAAATTGAAATATCCATGCTGAAATAGACCCAGTGATCGTTAAAATGGGATGTAAATACTACTAAACTCAACTACACTAAATTGATCTAATGGTTTAGAAATTAGCAATTGGGTTATGATTAAAATGGCCATCCTTTATCAAATATAACATGTATTACAATTCTTCTTTTATGTAGGTTAATGAATAATTTAAAATAGATTGAGAAAATCAGAGAAGAAAAAGAGACTTGAAACATTTTTGTAAAAACCTTTCAATATTTTTCGTAACTCATCATCAGCCGTTTAAGGCTCATTTTAGTCGGTCAATTCTCTTTTTAAAGAAGAGAATTTATTCTGCTTCACTTAAAAGCAATACCTTCCGTTTCTTCCAGACGTTTCTCAATAAAAAGGTTTAATAAAAAGTTCGGCAATTAGCTCCTTCGCAACAAAAAGTACTTTTTTAAAAATTTAAAATGAACAGTTTTTTTAAAGAAATTCATCTTAAAAGAAATGAGAGAGAGGGCCATTATAAGAAAGTTGGATTAATTTTTTTTGCCCTTTCCTTTAACTTTTAACAAAGCGAAAAAAAAATGAAACTAATTTTAAGGATTTATTTTAAATAACAGCAATTTGTCTGATTTGATTTGTTACAATAACGGTAAGTTTGACATCACTTTAGATTAGATGGTTTTTATCATATACTACTCGTATATGAAGATTATTTTGAGTCTGATATCTTTATTTGAAATCGTAGTTACAGGATAAAAGTATTTTACCAACAAAAAAATCTATAAAATTGCTTTTAGCACTAAAATGCATGGCTATTTTTTAAATAAACTGTGTTTTGAAAAACTGCATATAATTTAGGAAAATTATTTTTTTAAAACTCACATTATTTTATTTCTTGAAATTAAAAAAAAATTAAAATATGTCAAATGGTTATATTATGTATTAAACAATAACCCAGAGATAAAGAATCGTATCATAACAATTCTGCATTAAAAATAAAAGTACCATTGAGGCAATATTTTTTACAACGTAAAAAAATGATAATATTTTTTAAGGTAGGTGACTAGGGATTGTGTCACCTGCGCTCAGTCTCATTAACGCTAACTCATTAGAGGGTGTCATTTGCGCTCAAATGGTAGGTTTACTGCAATTTAATCACCTTTGGCAGGAAAACTTGGCGTGCATCTAGAGGGGCTAAAGAGAATGCACGTTTCTTGCATTGATAAGATTAAGTGACATAATTAAGGGTCCTTATCCTTGAAATATTCGATTTTTTTTCTCACGGTAAAACTGTAAAATTTTCTTTAAGAACGCTAGATACATTTTTAATAGTTTATTTTAGATTAGGAGTTAGATTAAATTTAGGTGAAAAAGGGAGAGCGAAAAAATATATAAATCTAGCTCAGGGATGCACAACCTTTTCAGGATAAGGGGCCAAAATATGAAAAGAGATCATGGCGAGGGCCAAAAAAGCACATGAATGCTAAAAAATATTAAAAACACGAAAACATTGGAGTTTTTTTTATGGCAATACGCATGAATTACAATTAACACTTTACTTATTTTATTCATGCACACATTGTGCAATAAATAAATGAATAAAACACAAACATTATAGCTACGATTACCTAAACCTAAAAAAAAAGAGATTCCTACTAAAAAGGGTGCAAACTTGAAATAGAATAACAGAGGAAAACTTTTTGGTAATTATACAGAGTAAGCAATTTAAATTGAGAAAAAAATTAATAATCGAAATTAGTAAAAATAATGAATTTATTTAAAGTTATTGATTTTATGTTGGGCTTGATATTAGTTGTAGCAATGCGTAGAACAGCAGAAAGATTCTCATCTCATTCTTAATTTTGATTTGTTTAAATTAATTAGTGAGAAAATTTGCTCTCAAATGTAAGTGCTTGTAAGAAAGTTGCACATGCAGCTGCATTTTTCTTTAAACATAAAAATTCCTATAGCAAATCTTTATAAAATTCTAATATCGGTTTACCTTTGAACTGATTTTTAAAAAATATCAGACTTCTGTAAATCGATTTAGGCTAACTGCATACTCTCATCCACTAGACTAACATCAACAGAAAATGGAGAAGAAAATTCATCAAATTTCGTTTGGCACTTTTCAAAATCTGAAGACCGATCATCAAATGCTTTATGAAAGATTTGAATTGGATCCTGATACTGCATTTTCATGTGTGGAAATTTTTCACGTTCGCGAGCTTCTCCTATACGAAAATCGTACTCGCCGTTAGCCATGAAGGGAACAAACTGAAAAGCTTCGTAATAAAAAGTAAATAATGAACAACTGTTAATTATTTATTCTGATGTAGAATCGTTTTCTTTTCATATTTTTATCCTTTTTCATTTGAAAAAAGTCTCATTTCATTTTAAATTAGTCATATTTTATTAACAACATTCGCGGGCCAACTTCGAAGGCTATGCGGGTCAATTTTGGCCCGCGGTGCATAGGTTGTGCATCCCTGATCTAGATGATAGAATGAACCGAACAGTAGAAAAATATTCTTTTGCCAAGGACTTAAAGAGCTGCCTTGTAACTCTAGCTAATATAAAAAAATTGTTATAAAATTATTTTAAAGCAATGATTAATAAAATTTTATTTGAAATTTTTTTAAATAGTACTAATAATAATTGAAAAATAATTCAATAATAATTGAAAAATAATTTTTAGTAATAAAATAGAATTAAAAAAACTAAGCAAGTGTAAATTTGAAGAAATAAAATGCTTTTAGGTAATATGAATATTTTTTCATGCATTGGTTACTCTTTCTTACTTTTTTTGCATATATTAATCTTTCTACTTACCATCAATGGTTAAAATTGTATTTAAGTTGCAGTGTGAAAGAGAATATTTTGTGTATTTTAAAAACTGCTGAATTGAAATAATTTATTTGATTTGTATTATGTATTTGAATAATATCATTTTCTTAATAAGCTATTTATATATACTTTACAATGTTGAAGTATTTCAAAGAAATTTTTGTCTACTGCACCTGTCTACTGCTAAATAATTTTATCTAATTATCTTAAAGATGATGATGAAACTAAAAGCAAACGCATTTCCTTAATACTTATTACTAACACTTATTTGCTATCACATTTGATAAGATATTATGCTTCAAAGATTCTAAATTATTCAGCATGAAATTATAATATTTATTTCCTTGTATATTATAAATTTAGACAGCAGTTATGCTTTTAAAAAATCCTTCTTGAAATAGTCGAATATTTCAGTTGGGGAAAAGACTCCTTATATAGAGAACATCAAATAAATTGAATAATTATATAACAATTTATGTAATTTGAATAAAATTGTCTTCAGCGGAAAATGAAACAAAGTTTGTTTTCCCTCATATAAATGTAAGGCAAGCAAATGTCCAAATTACCATCAATATTTGAAATTTTTAAAAATGAAAATAAAATAATTATTACATTTTTAGCCTTTCCTTAGAACTACTTAATTTGTTTGAATATTATACTATGCCAAACTATAATTTATACTAAATATGGAAAAATCTTAATATCCGCCCTGATTTGTATATAGTCAAAAATAATTAAATAATCTTTTAAAAACTGTCACTAAAAACTAGAATATTAATTTTTAGAATAGCAAACCTATAAAATAATTGTTAATTTGTCAAATATTTGCAATATAGCTGGAAGGAAATTGAAATAAAGTTTGAAAACTTGTCGTTTAAAACTATAGGTGTATAAAATTTTTATTATTATAATTGTAGATATAAAAGTGTGAATTTTTTTTAAATCTCATTAGCTTTCATGTCATTTTATGCTTTTAAACTCGCTAGTACTCAAGTTTTATGTCATTTTAGTAGAAATAAAATTACATTATTTATTTAAATCAGATTCATTAAATCAGCTAAATAGTACAAAATGGGTTTTGATTTTCTAGTTCCTATCAACATATAAAATCTAAACTCAAGTTTAATATTTTATGAACTGTAGCATTTCTTTTTTTATTCGTTTATTCCTCAAGATATAAAAGCACACATATTGTTTGGTGTCTTTTTATATTAATTATAATTTTTTTCTTTAGTTTTTTTCCAACTCCAATTAATGATAATGATTACAAATGCTTTCTGAGAGTATGGATAGACCTCTTGATCTGAACATCAAATTCAGAAAATAATTTAAATTCTAATTTAAGCCCCTTTGGGGGAGCCTCCTTCCACCCCTCAAAAAAGAATAACCTAACATTATTAATTTCAAGCTGTTTAAATTCTATTTCAGCTTCGCTAAAGCCTATAACAGATTTATAACTTTTTCAATAAATTATTTTAAAAAATATCCTGGAATTGTATTGATTAAAGGGCATAAAAATTTGTTCCAAATTAACTCCTTCGACACCTATTCAGAATTGCATTATAACACTTATTAACAACACTTGGGCATATGTGATAGGGTTCATGTGATATAAGGACTGACTTTTTGAATTAATCAGCAAAGATTTATCAAATATCCACTGATAAAGTTAATTCATTTCTTAGTTTAGATATAAGTCTTGGTATTTAAGACCAGGGATAATGATTTCCCGCCCTCTTTTGTACACTTAGCTTTCATGAATTCCGTTGTGTCGTTCTGTGTTGTGTACGTCGCCTTCGCTTGTAAATAATGCCTGCTCCCATGATGGAATAAAAGGACTAAAAATTCAACCTGTATTCTCCATGATTTCGGCCACGACTCTGCTATTTATTCTCAGCAAATCATTTAAATGTGTTTTTTCATTTTATATTATATATATATATATATATATATATATATATTTGCTCAATTGCCTACCTTTTTTAATGAAATTTTGTAATTGGAAGTATGTCTGGAAGCAGGATTTAAAAAAGAAAAACTTATTCCAAAGTGCAAAGATGTAATGCTTTTTAGAAAAAAAAAGTGACTTCAGAAACCTTTCTGTCATAGCTATGAAATTAGTCTTATCTTACGCCTTAATATTCAAACATTTGCTATTGTAATTTCACTTTCGGTTACAATAAAGGTTAAATTTACATGAATCTATACATTTGGCAAGAAATTCAGAGATGAAAAAAGAAGAATAAAAAAGGAAAGAATGAAATATAAAGTAATATATTTAATTTCTAGCTTTTTTTCATGCTTAGATCTAGGATAGATTTAAAATTGGTATTAAATTCCTGCTGCTACCGCTTTTAAGAAAATTAGACAGAAATTTACTACTTTATTACCTGCGAATGGAACTTTGGCACATGATGCTGTATCTGAGAATCAAGCGCTTTAATGTAGTACGTGTAGATGCTGCATTTAGATATCGATATTAAAAACGGATATTGTGGTACATTAGATTATGTATAGTTAAATCTGACAGTAAATGAGCTAGGAAATGAAGTAATGTATTTCAGATTTGAAGGAATTTCAGTAATGATCAACACTTTCGATTTGAAAATATACTTTTCTCCCCTTGAGAATTAACCAACAACTGTTTTTTTTTAATTTTAAATATGATTCTTATAATTTATTATAGCCGAAGCGCTTATTATTTTGCAAAAAAATATAAATTTGAACAACTTTAACGTAAAAAAGTACATTAGCTCATTTCAAGTATCCGTTTGTAGAATATATATACATAAAAGCATACATACATATTGAAAGAACTAAACATTCTTGATATCCATTTAAATTTGAATAAAAAACACTTTTTTTCATTTTGTTAAATAAAATTAAACTTTAAGACATAAAAAGATAAAATCCTCCTAAAACTAAAAAATATAGTTCACTTTGATAGATTAAATTTGTATTACGTGCATCAAAATTATAATTTTTATAAATGTCTCCAGTGTAGGAAAATTATGAACATGTTCCTTTATAGTAAATTTTTAAAGCAAATTTCGCTCACTCTACTTATTACTTTTATCAATCGTTTGAAACACGGTAACGGTCATTAGCATTTTTTCCACGGCAGCCTTTTAACGTTATCAGAGATATGGAGTGTCATTCTCACTGTGACGATGATTGATTACCATATGGCGCACATTGTAAAATCGCCAAATTTTACATTCAAAGATAAATGTTATAATGTGGCACCCTTTTTAAGGCTTGAGCGCAAATGACACCCTCTAATGAGTTAGCTCTGATGGGATTGAGCGCAAATGACACAGAACCGGTGACTACGTTATAGAGTTAATTGTTTAATAAAATACTGATTTTTTTAATTTGATATTCTAAATTTTTGAACACGTTTTTTTTTCATAAAAACGTTACACTAATTTTTATATTTGTATCTACATAACTTTTAATTCTGTTTTAAATGTTTAGATGCTATTTTTTCAAATCCTAATCTTTGAAAGAATTTTCTTCAAAAATAAAATAAAATAAATATAAAAATAATATATTTATTTTATTATATAAAACAATGTAAAAACAACAATAAAATAAAAACGTAAAAAACTAGTTAAAATTTAAATACACATTTTTTTGTCCAAATATGATATTATAATTTCTCAATATATTCTGAACAGAAAAATAATTCAGATATATTTAATAGCTTTTTTAGTGCTTCACAACGTGATAAAAAGTGAAAATTTCGTTGTATTTAACAGTGGATGTTCAGTACTTAAAGAATGGATATAAATGCAGCTTATTTTTTTAGTTCCTGAGCTAAATAATGTATTTCATAAGCTATCTAAAAATTTTTAAGAGAATTAACTATAAAGCAAATTAATTTTAAAATTTATACATAATAAGAATTCTGCTTTATATCCTGTTTTAGCAAAAAGCTTTTCCCCTCCCCATTTTTTTAAAATTGCCATCTGACGTATATTTTGGTTTTACAGACATTATTTCGATCTTTTTTCGAGTGTGCAAATATTCGAAAATATAATTATTTTCGAATGTGTATCAAAAAATGTATGTCGAACTTAATCCCATTCCTTAATGGTAGATCTCTTTCTATTACAGCCATTTTGGTGTTTTTCCTTACAGTTTAAATCTAATTCTATCACCAATATTGCCATATATCCGTGCTTCTACTAATTTTTATCGAAAAGCATTAAAAAAAATGTCTAAACACTCCTTTTTGTTCTTTGGAATAGTCATGTGAACCTTAAAATTGGAGTGTATTCAAATGTTTACACGATGTTTTGTAGGATTAATTAACAATAGTATGAAAGACTGCAAAAAAAAAAAAGGAATATATTCTTTGCAATGCAAAAAAAGGACCCCCCACCTTTTTGTAATATTTTTTAAAGGTTCACACAACCACCATCGTTGTATTTTTTTCTACAGTTTAAATCTAATTCTAGTACCAGTATTGCCATATAACGGTGTTTTCTACAAATGTTTATCAAAAAGAATTTAAAAAGGTATTTCTAAATACACAGCGGTTCCCTTTGGAGTTGTCAGCTAAAGCTGGTAAACGGCAATTAAAATTGTGAGACCTAATAGCTCATACGATGCATTGTTGGATTAATTCAAGACTGTTTAAGCAACAGCGAAAAAACTTTTAAAAAAATATATTTTTTGCAATGTAAAAAAAGTAGAACTGTATATAACATTCATCTTGGCATTTTTTCTTTATAGTTTAAATCTAATTCTGTTATCATTATTGCCATATATCGGTGTTATCTACAATTGTTTATCAAAAATGATTTTAAAAAATTTCCAAACACTCATTATAGTCCTTTGGGATAGTTATGTGAAGTTTATAAATGGAAAAAAGTTTATAATTGGAGTGCATCGTATAGCCAAATAGTTACACGATGCACTGTAGGATTTATTCACCATTTTTTTTTACAGTTTAACTCTAATTCTATTGTTACTATTGCAGCATTTCAAAATTGATCAGCATTTAAAAGAAAAAAAAAAGATTTCCAAATATTTATTGGGGCTCTTGGGAACAGTCAAGTGAAGTTATAAATGGAAGTATAAACTTTAGCCATTTGGCTACAATATTCACTGTAAGATTAATTCACAATTGCATTTATGATTCACAAATCAAGCTGTTATTCGAAGATATAATGTAGCTTAGGTTTATGTCTCTTTATGTTTCGCGTTTCCCATTTCAACGTTTTAGTTACAACTCGCCACAATTTCAACTGAAATTCTAGTTTAAAGTGAATTTTCCACTAAATTAACTCTTGCGTCTCCATTTCCATAATTATTTTCTGCCACGAGGCTGCCAGAAATGGAACAGAGTCTTCGCACACTTCAACAGGAGGGGGCAGCAGTAAAGAAGAGCTAATGGCCTTCCTGTTCTTAAAACTGAAGCACCCCACCACCACCGAGTCGGCGCTGATTTATCTGACAAATGGGCCAGCGCACGCATAAATGTCATTATCGAGTTCTATAATTGCCCAACTAATTTGCTGAAATTATTTAATTCATTATTACACAGTTCTGGGCGTTGCAGAAGTCCGAGGATCACTCACTGGATGTCCAGAATTATTTATTCATGAAACAAGAAGGGTGCCCGCTGAAAACAGAATGCAGCAAAATAGATAACATAATGGGGGTGAGGGTGGAAATCACCATTAACAGCCCAAGCTGGGGGAATATGCCACCAGCATTTAGGTAATTAGCAATCGCTCTTTTTCAAAATTAGGTGGAATTTGTGGCAAAAAAAGTGGCAACTTAATAAGTGGAAATAAAATTAATTTTTAGGTATGCTAATTGCAGTGTGATAGATATTTTTTCTTTTTCGCAAATGGAAAAATAACTGAAATAATAATGACCTTCTGAAAGTCAAAAAAGTAATATGACAGAAAATAAGCTCTAATTCTGCATTTCCCCCTCTACACTAAAATGACGCTACAAACTCAAAAATAGTAAATTTTTCAAAAGGCAAAGTTCACGTAGATATGTTAGTTGCCTTTTTGATTCTTAAATGTAAGAAAATAATTCAAAAATTCAGGGCATAAAAAGGTTTAATAAAAACTTCAATAAGCTTGGAACTTAAGTTATAGATAACTCAAAGTGGAAACTGATTGCGATTTACAGGTAACACGAATTTAAGTATCATGCTAAACAGATGTTATGTAAAGAATTTGAACCGGTAATTACTAGAATGGATGATAGATGTCAGCACGATATTTGGATTAAATTTATGTTTAACAATCCTGTGGCGTTACAGACTGAGTTTTCGCAAGTTAGAACTGACGTGAGGTATTTGTTGGTTTTAACAATGAAAGGAATGGATGTCTTCTGGTGGAAGTTAGATTACAAATATTGTATTGTATAAATTTTCTCATTTATGTTGTGTGTTTGTCACAAGGTTATTGTTATAAATAAACAAATTCAAAAAGGCAAATTTGGAGTAGTCACTCGACTAAGTTTTGATGACATCACAGTAGGCTCAAATAAATGCATACATTGAAAGACCTGATAAGAGTCAATGCAAAATAATACTTTGCGAAAAGCGCACATTAGGCATTTATTATTTAATGATTAAGGCATGCAAATAATGTAAAAACCCGCAATAATCATTCTATCTAAACATATTTAAGCTAGAATGTTCCAAAATTTAATTATTTTATAATACAATATTATATGCCGGCTTGCTGGCACAGAGGTAGCGCGTCTTCCTCGTGTTCTGGAGGTCCCGGGTTCGAGTCCCGGTTCGGGCATGGTTGTTCTTCTGCGTGCTATTTGTGAGATGTGTGAATGTGCCCCCCTGTAAAAAGGGGTTGTACAAGCGAATGTGGTGAGTGGGTAGCAAAGTCGGACTCTTGGCCCTAGTTGGCGCTACTCAAATACAAGAGACGCTTCATTCGGCTTAAATCTGCTGCAGGGTTCAGCGGCGGGCTTGTCCAATATGACAAGTGCCATTTGACACAACAACAACAATATTATATATATTCATTTTTGGGGCACTTCCTAATTAGTTCAACAGAGTCAACACCAAACTCAAATATTGGTACAAGTTGCAGCCAAGCAGTACACTGTTACAACAATTTGGCGGCAACAATGCATAAATAGTAGCCAAACGTAGCATCTAAATCTTAGTCTCCAAAAATGGAGCATTAGAGAAATTGCTGTGCTAATGGAAAGTACACGATTTTCAATCAATATTTGTTAGTGATATCAAAATTGTTGATATTTTTTATTCCATTTCGAGCAAAATCACCCAAAAAGGAAAAAATTCAAAATGAATAACTTTGAAATTTTTTCATTATACTAAAAAGATTAACATTCAAATCCTCCGAAATAACGTAAAATATACGAGGAAGTGAAAAGAAAAACGATATTTTCGATATTTTATTTTTAATTGAATCGCTGGTTTAATTAGTTAAATTGTTTGTATACTATTAAAAAAAACTCAAGCAAATTATAAAACTTCCAAATGTTCCATGAATTCAGGATCGCCAGTTTAGTTTTCGCAAGGAACTTTGGCAAAGAATGTCATGTAATCTTCGGATTATTTAAATAAATGATCTGATTGTTTTTAAATTATAAAGCAATATGTCTTACTAGAATCATAAAACAGTACACTATGACATTTGCAAAAGGTAATTAAGAATGCTGTTAAAATAATGCACTAATTTTAAACGATATTGATTTGATATGAATAAGTTTAAGAACAAGATCTTTACAAATTAAATTTCTTTGAAGATGCCTAAAAAATACAGAAAAAAGAAGTCCACCGGAGTAGGTAATTTAGCTAAATCATACAGCAAAGCAATATAAAACTTGCAATTGGTAATTTACTAGAAACGAACTTAAAATATAATTCCAAATTTAAATGATGCAGATTTTATTTAAATACGTTTAAGAACAAGAACTTTATAAATTAAATTTCTTTGAAAATACAGCCAAAAAATACAGGAGACAGGAGGCCTCGAGAAATAGGCAAGTGCCTTCAGGTAGTTGCCTATTCATTAATCTCCCATTTGCTTAGATAGTTAGGAGAACCGATTCATCAAAAACTCCTAAAATAAAAGCCTGCAAATTATTCGCTAGAATAGTTAAAATATCAGTAAGAGATAAAATATGCCAAGGAATAAATATTTCATTACATTTCAATGCCACAAATAATACCGACCACAGAAATAAAATAAAATAAATTCTTCAGTATATCTTCCCAAGTTCCTTGCACGCGTCATTCCATTGCCCAATCACAAGACAGCTAGCTGCCGGATAAGAATGCACATGTCGCTACTCTCGACAACCTACGACTTAAAACTTTTTATTCCGAACGAAATAAAAAAACAAAAGGATGGCGAACAAAAAGGTTATGAGAAGACCTGGAGACGAGGATAAAGCTCTTGCTTATCCCCAGAGGGATGCGGCGACATTCACAAAGAAGAAGAAAAAAAAAATAAAGTAAAATAAAATAAATAAATAAAAGCAAAGAAGAGTAAAAAAAAAAAAGTTTCGTGCACCCCATAGTCCCAGCTCGTTTCCTCCGCACTTGTCAGGTGATGAAAAAGAACGACGATGTACGCAGGAATGTTCCCCGGATTCGAGACCCAATTTATAGAGCTGAAGACTTCACTGAAAACCCTGCAGTGAATTTTAAATTGAGGAGAAGAAGAGGAAACGGGAGAGGTAGAAAAAAAAAACTACAACTTCTACTTCCACTACCACTACCACTTCGCAAGTTCTGCTGAACTATTTGCCTGTCTCAAATCAAACAGGAAGTTTTATTTATTTATCTAGGATTTGCCTGGATTTTTTTTATATCGTTTGGTGGAGGAAAGAAAAGGGTTGGGATCGAACGTATTTTGTTTACTTATTTGTTTATTGTTATTTTATTTCGGGTACACTCGCGATTCCTGGAGGTATTCCTAAGCGAGGGGTTGTTTTGTCTACTTTTAGGAGTAATGTCTATGCAGCAGGAAAAAATAATAAAAAGATGTAGACCTTGAATAAACAAATAAACATAGATAAACAAATGAGTAAACTATAAAATAAACAATCTGGAAAGAGAAAAAAACCCACTTCTGATAAGCTCTGTTTTATAAATTTATTTGACTAAATTAAATTTAAAACGGGAAGTGAGTATATGACATTCTTACCCAGTAGGATGCGTTTCTATTCCAAACATGCGTTAGTTTTAATAATCTTTTGTGTGTATTGCACATTATTTTCTAATCCTGATATTTATATTATTTACTAAAATCTATAATTTAAGAGGATATATATGCAAAAATATTACTGCTTGAGGTATAGGGAATCGTAAGAAACTAAACACTATATACAAACATACATTGGGATTGAAACAATTCTCAAAACTTCTGTTCCAAATCCAATAAAGGAGTATAATTTCTCTGCGAATCCCTAATATTAGAGTATAATCTCCAGTCAGATGCATATAAAAATACATGTTATTCTGAAACTCTTTTAAACTTAAATTGTGAGAATTTCATGTTAATTTTTAAATATTCATTAGATAGAACATCTGATTGAATTCCGTAGAAATGTTATGGTTCCAAAATAATTGAGTCACCTTTAATGAATCGACTTTATGCTAAAGTAAATGGCACAGAAATTGCTCTTATTAATGAATGACAATAATAAAATGTCTGGGCGGTCTTGGTTCTAATCCCGGCTCGGGGCATAATTGTTCTTTATCTGCTCTATCAGTGATACGTTTGAATGTACTTCCCCGTAAAAAGGGGCCGTGAAAGCAAATGTGATGCGTGAGTAGCTGTTCTGTATGTGATGTCTTTATGTATTGTATTTTCTATATCTGTAATCCCCGTGTGATGCTTAGTGGTGCGCAGGGATTTCTAAATGTTCAATAAAGAAAAATAGCAAAATGTAAACAAATCACTTTACGAAACTCTTTTGATATTTTTACAGCAGCATAGTATTATTTGTTAGACCAGTCTATTAAATCAGAGGAAACAAGATGTGAAAGAATAAAAAAAATTGCCCTAAAATAGAAAATTCAAGTAACTCAAAATCAGGCCAAACCGTCGCCAAATGGATAATTGCTATGATTTAACCATTCCATGTTAATTGTTTAGAAATATAATATGAGTGAACAAGATCACCAAAGATGGCTGGTATAAAATACAATTTTTTGAACTATACGTTTCCATAGACATTGTTTCAAAGATCATATGATGATTTGTTTGTTTCATTCTATACACCTTATGAAATATGCTCTATAGAATAAGTTAAGTCTTAACATTCCCCTTTCAAAGCAGAGATTCTAGGTTAAAAAATAGGATATTCCTCCTTAGGATGGATGAATGTTTGGAGTTTTATGGTGCAAGAGCCAAAGCTGACCATGCTGCGCCAAAACAAGTGGTACGTATATCTTGTCAGATGTTCTATTAAAGAAAATATTCCCTGAAGAATAAAAACCTATGCTTTATTTAAAAAGCAGCGTTTCACACTTATAAAAACCAAATCCAATAAGTTTCAAGAATAAAGATTTTAAAATATTGACTCCAATAGCTGAAAAAAATATATTCAAATTAAATATTTAAAATCTCATAATAATCAGATAAAATGAATAAAATTGATAGCTCTGAAAAATTCAAAGATATTCTTGTAAGGGTGCTCTCCCACCAGTTCAAGCATCTCCAACGTTAAAGAATTTAAAAAAGGAAAGGAAACAATATCCAATATCCTCCTTAGGGATATTGGATATTGTTTCCTTAGTTTGATATTTTCCACTTATTTTCTGGAATAATAAGTTTTATCCTCAGCTTAGACCATTCTTGGAGTTTCTTATAGTGCCATAAGGAAATAAGTGCTGCTTAGTAGACGTGCGAGGTATAGACAACGTTCGCTTGGGTTGCATGCAATTTCAAAGCCTTAAATACGTCAAACTATAATATGATAAAACGAAATACTTGATTTTACACCCGGTGTAAAGAAAAAAAAAGAAAGAAAAAAGAAGCGAACGAATTTGTGCCAAATATAAAGTTAAAATAACCACAAACAAATCCTGCCAGCTTCCTAGAACAGAAGTAGCGCGTCTTCATCTGGGCCTCCTGGGTTCCAGTCCCGGTTAGGACATGGTTGTTCTACTGTGTACTATCTGTGAGATGTATGAATGCCCCCCTGTAAAAAGGGGCTGTGCAAGCGAATGTGATGAGTGTGCAGTAAAGTCGTACTCTTGACTACTACAAAACAAGAGACACTGATTAGGCTTAAATCGCTGACTACCTCAGCGAGCTTGTCCATGGCAAGTGCCATAAGAAACAACAGCAACAACATAAAAAATCCTAAAAATAAATCCCTGTCCTGGCGTGGTAAAATCTCTGAATGACCGAGTTGACACGATAATTATATGGGTTTTGTGATTAATAAAAAAAATTGCCGTTTAAAGCATATGCACCAAACATTCAGTAGGAAAGTATATCTGCCATAGAAAATGTGACTCCAACTACACCACATTTATTAAAGCCCCATGAAAGCCAGAATCATCCAAGGGGGTGTAATATCTCCTTCCCCTTCCCCTAGATGTTAGCAAAAATCATATATTATATGGAATAAAGCATATGATTCATACCAATTATTAAAAATCATAATTAACGCTTTTACTGTCGAATCTCTTGAATGGTAATTAGAAGACCTCTCTAATTAGATGACCCCTCCTTTGCTAATTCTTAACTATAGTAGAGAAGGGGGGGTCATTCAATTAGACATCTATCTATCTAATTAGAAAGTTCTGTATTGTTTGATAGTAGGGGTGAGTCACGTGACATTCAATATCTTAAAATCATATATTTATGGGTATCAAAATTACTTTTACAACAACTTACGGCAATTTTTTTTAAAAATTCTGATTAGAAAATGCATTTTATTGAGTCGCCAATCAATAATTCCAAACGCTTAGCAAGGAAAATGTAACAAGCTACATCACAGCACATCTGGTCGACCCTGGAAGTTAAGACATTACCGCATCGGCTATCTCGACAGTCATCAGACCAAGCAGATAGTGCTTTACTTATGGCAAATGTCATAAAGCAAGAAGAACGAGAGGCAAGATCTCACTTCCGCTAATGACACATTTAGGCTGAAAAATATGAAATCACATCTTCCTTTAACTTTCTAATCTCCCCAGGTTCCGAAGAAAAAAAGGGTGTTGTAGAATAAAAAAGAAGAAGAAAATGAAGAAATCTTCATCAACCCTCAGTATGTTTTTTGTTACATCTTTTTTACTCTGAAACTCACTAATGTATTCCTCTGCTGACATGGTGTAGCCTTCGGAAGATCTTACCACACATGATGACGCAAATGTTTCATTAATAACACATTATTCTTTCGGTCGACCCGCCTTCACTAAGGCCCCCTCCCCCTTAGAAGATGGATAACTCTTCCTTTATCGTAATAACTGGCTTTTGCCCGTGCAAGGGCGACCCCTTTTCCCCTTGGAGCCAGTGGCAAAGTTTCTGGAATAGCCAAAATATGCCTTGGTGGCTATTATGTATGGATGTCTCTAATAGCCACTCTTGTCATTTCGCACACAGAACTCGCTTCTAATGCGGGTTGGAGGCGTTGCCTAAGCCTTGTAACTTAAGGATGTTGCGGGGGTGCAAAATGGGAAGGATTCATTACAGAATTCTGACCAGGGTTGCCTTGTTTCAATGGTTCCTGGACGTTTAATGCCACTCCATTGTTTAGTGATGTGTTTGCTGGTATTAGTGTTAGGAAGATTAGGAAACATACATTAGTTCTATAATTTGAGCTAAAAGCAGCGTTGGGATGGGAAAGTTATGGCGATTGGCGAAATAATAGCATTAAGACTATTTGAGGCGGAAATGGGTTTGTAATATCTGATTTAAGTAATTTGTTTAGTCACAATATGAAATCTCTGATTTTAGTTGTTTGTTTTCATAATTCACATGAGATTATTTCTTTGACTTAGTAGAATTTGAAAAAGTTTACCAAACATTTAAATGCCATACATTATAAACTAAGAAATTCAACTCATATTTTAGAATATACAATTACATTGCAAAATCAGATATTTAACAAACATCATTAAATGTTTTTATATTCATTCCTTCTATTTCTTTCTAATCATTTTTATAGAAAAAAAAATCTAAAAGCAATTCTTAAATTAATTTAAATATATTGCTAGAGACCTGATGGCCTCAGCTTTGGTACGGAAGGGTTTCAGTTTCGAAAACCTATTCCACTGAAAAACCGTCTTGGTCTGGTACACGTAAATCCATCGCCACTAAACATCCTCCTACAGTTGTGGTGCAGAATTTGGATAAGGGAGGGTTGCCAGGTCATGTATCATCATCTGATCGGGGTTCAAAATTAAAATATCTATACCAAAACAGTCCTAATGTATTTTTTTAAACGGGATGTTAATATAAATGAAATAAATTTGATGCATTGTGTTTGTAAATGAAACGTAAATTACACGAGAACTATTTGTGGGATATCTCGTGTTGCTGAACAGTGATCTGATGAAGAGGGCAACAATCGATATTTTTGTTCTATCTCTACCTTCCTCAATGTACCATAATAAGGATATTTCTTTCAAACAATTCAAAGTCCACCAGACAATGCAAAAGGCGCATTTTTAAACAAATCGGGTTTATCAAGAATTCGAACATTTATGTAATTATTTTCCTCTCTCTAATTTAAGTGACATTACAAAGTTCAGTGGTGGTTTTCATTTGATCAAAGCTTCGCCGTTTTATTTAATGTGCGCGACATTAGTCAAGAAGGTTGAATGCTATTTTGGTTAAAAATACTGTTCAACTTTAGAGTCATTGCCCAATCTTCATTCTAAATAGAGCTCGACACGGAAAATGGCGTCTTAATTTTATTTAAATTACATTAAATAGAATGCCGACTTTATTTAAGTTTTATTTAAATTTTAACAATTTAAGCAAAGAAATGCATATAACAGATTTTTTTTCTGTTTAGTTGTTTGTCAAATTTTTTAATATTTAAAAAATGAAAAGAAATAAAAAACAACATGATAAAAAAAATTGGTATAGTTATTATGCATCGAATTAGTTTTCCGAGTGCAAAGGGTTGATAATAAAGTTAAAACATTTTCTTTTCTATTTAATTGTTTATAGAACATTTTCATAACACACACACACACACACACACACACACACACACACACACACACACACACACACACACACACACACACACACACACACACACACACACACACACACACACACACACACACACACACTCAGAGAGAGAGAGAGAGAGAGAGAGAGAGAGAAGTTGTAAGGGTTTGTAAGTACTAGTACCAAAAACATATCAGAACGTTAAAAATATGCGTGAAGGAAAGGTAGAGAAATCATCGCCTTACATATATATAAATTTCATAAAGGTTGTGCCACCAACAAGAAAGAGAAAATGATTTATTTAACTCATAAACACACACACACACATTTGGAGCAATAAACAAGTCTTTGTATATTGAATAATTATGCATCGAATTACTCTTCCGAGTGCAAAGGGTTAATAATAAAGTCAAAATATTTTCTCTTCTATTTAATTGCTTATTGAACTTTTTTAATATTCAAAAAAAATCGAAGAAAGAAGAAACTATATTTTGATAAAATAAAGCAATGGAATAAAATAAAATAAAATAAAATAAAAAAAGCGAAAAAGCCTTCTCAGAAATAGCACGGGGTACATAAAACCGACAGACAAAATTTCATACGTAATGGATTGAATCTTTTCAAATCGCCGAAAAAGCAATATCCATACTTCCTTTTCCCCCCAAAAAAATATTTCAACAGTCAAATTTAAATATTCATGTCATCCAAATGTTTGTTTCAGTCCTTATGTGAATTTCTGGGGAGATTCAAGTGATTGAAACGAATTACGAAGAAGAGGATGAAAAGAATAAACACCAATCTAGGAAGTGTTTTCTTCGGAACGACCCTCCTAAGAAGTCTTTAAAACTCGAGGAAACATTTTCTTTCCGAGTGTCCGGTCGTAAATATTTTTTTGTATTTTCCATTGTACACGTGTCCTACTTTCTATTTTGGAAAAATGCGGGCTTTTAAAAACCGACTCTTAAATAGAAATAAGTCTAGAAAAGAAAGAAAGAAAAAATATATATAATTCACTGAAGTTTTCGGTAGAAAAATATAGAGAAATTCTGCCTCTGATTTTATTGTTGAAAAGCTTCTTCGAGTCCGAGTGCTCCAAGAAAGTAATGGGCTAATTTTGCAAAAATATTTTTCGCTGCGCTTGCGTAAATTATTCGCCGGGGTGGACGAAAAACCTAAAGAATAATAAAATCCTTTTAAACTCTTTTCTAAAAAAGAAGTAACGGATGTGACTTGCTTTTCTTTCCCTATTCCGAGCAAATTCTTCAAGAGTGAGAATGCTGGGAACTTCAAAAGAGAAAAGGTTTTACCATTCCCCCCCACTTCCACACCATTCCATTTTATTTACAAACTGTGCGCATTTATATTTATAAGGCATTCTCATTGCACGAAGTACCGACTGGAAATAGTTATGCGCATTATAGCTCTTCGCAGCACCGGCAACTTAAAATTTTGGAGGTGTTGCCATTTGTTAGGAGTTTATTTCCGGTTTTGGGCAAAGAAAAGGAGTCGTAGATAACAATTTCGGATTATTGTTGGCAGCAGACAAAAAGGATGAGAAAATGGGTTTTTTTTTCTTCCTTCTCTCGCATCTTTCTGCATGTTGGATATGCTCCTGTTTGTGTATAAGTTAGTGTAGAGTGTTTGCTTCCTGAAAATGAAAGAATGAACGAATGTATATTAATTTTGAAAAAATGAATATTAGTGGAAAAAGGTATATTACTTGCTAGATGTTGAAACATCAATTACAGAAAAAAAAGAAAGAGAAGTCGTAGAGAATAGAGAAAAAGAAAGAGAAGTTAAAGGAAGAAAGAAAGAGGTTTTTCTAAATGTATATTTTGGTATAAATGATACAAAATGTACATCAAATGTTACAAAAAGACTTGCTAGTT
>JAOUZG010009324.1:1614386-1632824 GCA_026289955.1 Argiope argentata
ACACACACACACACACACACACACACACACACACACACACACACACAATATTAATCTCTTCACACCAACTTAATAAATTTGAAAACATTAAAAATGTTAAAACCTTGAGAATTGATTTGAATCGTGTGTTTCTAGAAAAAAAGTTTCTCAAAGTCGCATGCCACTGGTGACTACTCCCATGACGTTACGCATAAATTGAGATGCTAGTCACCGTGACTCTCCCGTCACTGAAATTCCCTGTTATATATAATAATAATAACAACAATAATTATAATTATAATAATTATTTTATATTCTATATTGTAATTCTTTCTTTGCACCATTTTAAGAAAGATTACAACATTGAAACATTTTAAAACATTGAGAATTGATTTGAATTATGTATTTCAAAAAATCTCAATGTCGCATGCCACTAGATACTCCGTGGTGTTACGAACAAATTAAGCTGGTCACTATGACTCCCATGACATTCAACAGGGTGACGAAGCAATTTGGTATCTGGTTTTCAAATGAACCGTGTAGATAGGTGTTACGTCACAATGCATAGCAATAAAGACATTTCCTAAAAAACGGGAATTTGCATTTGATGGCACAATGAAGGAAGATCAACTAAAGTTTTTTTTTGTCGCCAAACTGTAATTCAAAAATTAGAATTCTATTTATAGTAAGGAAAAAAAAAATCATCACAATGCAAATACCACCTCCCACTCAACAGAGGAGTTGATTTGCCTCAGCCCAGAAATCAAAGTGCGATTGTGTTCTGGCAAGAATCATTCGCTGCACCCCGTCGGGCGTTCCAGGGTGCTCCTATGAAACCAGAAGTCTCACAGGACATCTGGTAAGCGAACCCGAAGAATGTAAACTGTCTCCTGCGAATCCAAGCTGGAAGAGTGATTGAACCCAAGATGGCTTTTGTTGTGCCCGCTCTATAGGGGGTGGGAGGCTAAGCCAGAAAGAAAACGGGACCAACCTCCAAAAGATGGGAGGGGGGAGGAGTACACCTTCAGAATTTGAAAAAGAAAGACTACAGACCCTGCCACCCGCTCTTCCAAATGCAAAACCCATGCTTTTGAAAGTCCCCATGTTTAATGGCGAGATTCTTTTCCTGAAAGGAGTTAACCCCTGGAGACAGAAAAGGCATTGATCAATAACAGGCAGCTTTCAGATGCCCTACCCCGCATTTTCTTTTGCAAATTTCATGGCAGTGATGCTTCGGATGACTTCTCTCGGGGTTCCTGGTCAGTTGTATTGGCTTCACTCCGATCTGTGCATTGTTCGAGTGTATCAAAAATCCCAGGGGGGAGTGACTAAAGTGATGGAGAGTACTGTTGTTGAATTTGCAGCTGCTGATGTTTTCAAGTGGGGGGGGGGGGGTGAAGTGGCAAGTTGATATGTTGATGGTCGGCAGCATTATAAAATTTGCTGACGTAATTCAAAATAATTTATTGATATTTCAGGAATCAAACATTTTTTGTCGTATTGGTAAATAAATAGTCCTAAATATATAAGTAAACACTTATCTAAGATATTATTCAAAAATATTTATATAATGAATTTATGGAATTATAGGTGAATGAATGAGATGATTATATCATTAGATACAAATAAAATTCGATAATTATTTGAGCTAGTTTCTGAAATAATTTTTTTTCAGTTTTTATAGTATTGATAAAAAGTGATAAAAAGAAGGTTGATAAAAGGAAAAATTGTTAATAGTATTATATTAATAATTTACTGTAATAGAAGATGACTTAAGGAAAATCATATTTTTAATTTTGGTATAAAATACTTATTTTGACTCTCTCTTTTAAATCACAACTTTAAATGTTGCCATTAATAATTTTTGTCAACCTATATCATGTGTATTGTACACCCCCTTTCATTATTATTTTCTGCTAGAAATATATTGGCAACATCAGAATGAAATTATAAAAATATTTGCTTCAAAATTACAAAATTTGCCTATCCAGTTATCAGCATTTTTTGTCTTGAAAACTTGTGAAAAACCTAAGATTTTCGAATTCTAGAATTAGGGTCTTTAAGGTAGATAATGCTAATTTCCAATATGTTTAGGGTAAATAACGCTGATTTCCTTGTGTTTTAAGGGTAAATAGAGCTGAGTATACATTTTTGCTCATATATCATAATTATTTAGCAAAAATGTTATAAAATTATTAATATGAATACAATGACCTTCCCGATTAATGTCTCAAATTTATTGGAAGCACGTTAGGATCCATTCACCAAATATCAATCAGTATCCATTCACCAAATATCAATTTGAATTGTGGTTTAAATTAAGTCAAAATACATTAACCTTTCTGAATATTGTCTTAAATTGTGAAAAGCAAGTTTGAGGCTCCAATCCAATATATATCAATAGTGAATTTGTAGTTTACATTGAATCTGTTTATTGTGCTTGAAATATTCTCATCCTAGAGCGGAAGAGAAGTCTAAAGAGGAGTTGTTGACTTTGGAATTGATCTGAACACAATTCCAAATTACGAGATTCGCTCTAAAATAGCTCCAGTATAGCTACAAAATGGAACGAAAATAAACTAAAAAGATACTTAGGTATTATACCGTCCAACTTTACTCCAAATTTGAAGTCGTCGCCAATGAGTTGCTAAACCGCCAATTATAGCAATCTGACAATCGTGTAATACATTCATCTTTATCGCCAAATTTAAATCCGTCGCCAATGAGTTACTGAACCGTTGGCGATCGTTGGAGAAGACGGTATAATACGTAAGTATCACTAAATATTAAACTAACTCTGTTCCTCACTAAATAATTTCAAACCCTGTTTTAAATGCAGAAAGCACTAATTCGAACATTATAACTCTTCAAAAACAAATTATTTCCCAAACTACCGTCAATGCTACAATCATGTTCTTAAGAAAATCATTCAAATAAATAAATAAAAACGCTCCAGCCTTATTAATCAAACTCCCCACGTTCCTGGAAGAATGTTCACGTTTCAACTAAATCTTCGTTTTGAATTCTGACAAAACTACCCCCCCCCCCCTCCTTTAGAACAGAGAAAAAGTGGAACGGAACTTGGGAGGAAATTGGGTATCAACCTCCCCTTCTTACTTTCTTTAATTAAAGAATTCTAATTTGACACAAAAGAAAACGATAAAAGCGAGAGTTTTCTCCAAACAAACGATTCAACCCCTCCCTTCTTACTCAAGCAAGGTTTTAAATAAGATCCTCTGTAATAGATAGCGACGCTTCGCAGAGAATAATTTAATCCCTTTTCTATTACCCGACAAATTTTGCACCCCTCCGTCAACCCCCTCACCCATTTTCTCCGCTTTTGCAAAAGATGACTAAAAATAAATTAGTACGACGCTTTTCCTCGAAGAAACGATACCAAAGCAACGATATCGTTTAATCTCTTAATTACTTTAATATCCAAGAATTTAGACCGAGAGAAAGATGGATTCCGGTCAGCAAGTAAGCGATCAGTAATTCAGTTTGAAACAGTTTAATCCAGCTTTTGCGCTTGCAAAAGAATTGACTACAATGTTGATTTTAAAATTGAATTAAGAAAGCAGACACTTTTATTTTGCTAGAAATTTGCATTGTAGTCATCGAAAATTTCAATACAACTGGATATTCTATGTAGTGAATTTTAAAGATTGTAGTTGAAACTTTTAATGGTTGCAGTGAAAAGTCAATTCTTGATCTACGAATGAAGATGTTAAATAATTGTTAGTGAAATGATAATTTTGGAGCAGTATAACTATTATATCAGAATCCAAAAATTTGCAATGCTTTTGCTAAAAGGATAGATGACGAGCAGAGCATCTCTTTCGTTAGTGAAAAGGAAAAAATTATCATATAATGATTTCAATATTGAATTAAGAAAGCAGACATTTTCATTTGCTAGAAACTTGAATTGTAATCATAGAAAACTTTAATGCAACTGGATATTCCATGTAGTGAACTTTAAAAATTTTAGTTGCAACTTTTAACCCTTTGCCGTTCGATGCGAGTCTGAACATTCAAGAGTGTGACTGGACATTCAAGATTGTGCATTATTTTGACGTTTTATTTATTTATTTTTCAAATTTAACTGTTAAAAACGCCTACATAATAGTTAAGAGATGCAGATTAGTTTTTCAAATAAATTTGACTTAAAAGGATTATATATATTTATTTTTCATAGCAATAAACAAATCTTTGTATTAAGTGAATAATTCTGCGTCTAATTATTTTTTGGACTGCAAAGGGTTAGTGATTGCAGTGAAACGTCCGTTCTTGATCTACGAATAAAGAAGATAAATGTTAAATAATTGTTAGAAAAAGGATAATTTTGGAGCAGTTTAACTATTATAGAATCCAAAAATTTGCAGTGATTTTGCTAAAAGGACAGATGACGAACATAGCATCCCTTTCGTTGGTGAAAAGAAATAAATTCTCATATGTGATTTAAATATTGAATTAAGAAAGCGGACACTTTCATTTAACTATAAACTTGAATTGTATTCAGAGAAAATTTCAATACAGCTGTCAGCAATTACAACACATTTCACAGGCGTGAATTTTCAACGCCAATTCGAGCAACGTAAATAAGTGAATTTCAATACAGATTAGAAATTTTTAATTTCCTTGATTCTGTTTCATTTTAATTCAAATGTACTTCAAAATAAATCTGAAAACACTTTGAATTAACAATGCTTAGTTTTAAATGCATCAAATATTAAAAATAAACAGAATCGTTTGAAATAATCGTTCGAAAATATGTAAAGCCCCACCTCATTAGCGAGGGGGAAAAGAAACTCGTCTTATTTATTTGGCGGATGGGAAATGAAGATTTTTTGGTGGCAAAGTTAGTTTTTAATTCATAAAAAATTAACCATTCAATTAACCGGAATGAATAGTGCCTACGTCCGATTCTAGACTAAAACCTATCTCTATGATAAATTTCATCCAATTTCATTCAGCCTTTCTGGCGTGATTGACTAACATCATCCGTCCATCTATCTACCCAAACTTTCGCATTTATTATAGTGGTATCGATTATGCGAGAAAGATTTGGGAAAAATTCTATCATTTTTTTACTGCGAAAAATTAAATATATTTGTAAAATTGAATAAAGGCTTTATATATTTTTTATATTCTTAAGTACAAAGGAAGTGCATTTGTGATTAAGTTTATTTGTCTTTAAGTATTGAATTGAGAGCTGTAGAGACAAATGAATAAATGAAATTGAGCGGATAATATGCCCTTAAGGTAGCATATTAATAACATGTAATGCAACGTATTTTCTTTCCCAGATAAATTTGCATATACGTAAATGCCTTAACCAGAGAATTTATACCTTTAATTAACAGCAGTTTTATTATTACTGTACAAGTTCATATTATTTTCGATAATCCAATTAATTAAACGAGAAATCTAATAACGAATTTTAGCTACAGAAATCTTAAAATAATTGCCGCAGATTTTGATTGCGAATTTGTTAATATGTTTCGTTCAATTTAATTCCCTTGTTTGTGGTTACTTTTCATTAGTTACTAAAATGCTGATGGCTGTTGTTTCCAGTGCTTCGTTATTTCATAGTATTAATTTATTAATTAGTGTTACAAAGAGAGTCATGTAACAGAAATATTTTCCTTCATAAATATATGATATTTATCCATTTTTGCGGAATAATTAGTTGTATATTACCAAAAATTACAAAGATTGAATTCGGATTTTTGTAACAATGTTTCGAATGCTGATGAATGCTATTTAATGTACAACCGATAATGAAGTACTGAATTGAATAGTTTTTAATAATGATAATTCTGACGCACACATAATTTTAAAATGTCTTTGAAGAAGTAACATAATAATAATTTCTTGTTTGAATTTTTATTTTCTTTTAACGAAGTATTGTAATTGCCATAAAAATGTGACCACCAAAATTCATGAAAGATTCTCAAATCAAAATAGAGTAATGTTCATTTTTAATATAAATAATGTAGTATGAAGCATAAATAATGTAGTATAAAGTATAAATAATGTAGTATAAGTAATCGTATAAAAGACATTTTTAGTATAAGTAATGTAGTATAAAGTAAATTTTTAGCATAAATAATAATGTTCCTTTTTAGTATAAATGAACATTTTAACTAAAAAGTCAACAAAATATATAGATGAAATTTGTCAAATAGTTTTAATTCTATCATTACTAATTTTTTTTATCAAATTTTGATTACAATTTGTCTATGAAAAGTGGAAATGATAATTCTAATCGACAATATGCTAGATAGCCGACGTTCTGGCACGGAGGTAGCGCGTCTTTCCCGTGTTCTGGGTTCGAATTTGTGCATGCTTATTCTATATCTGTTCTATCTGTGATATGTTTGAATGTACCCTTCCCCTCTGTAAAAAGGAGCTGTGTAAGTGCATGTGATACGCCAGTAGCTGTTCTGTATGGGATGTCTTTATGCAATGTGTTGTCGACTTTTGTAAGTCCAGTGTGATAGTGGTGCCAGGGGATTTCTAAATGTTCAATAAAAATGATGTTAGATAGATGAAATTTAGCCTCTAGTAGTAATACCATCGTATATGCACATAAAATCTTGTCCATAGATTTAATTTGTGTCGATCTGTGACGTGATTATGTAAACCGGAATAATTTCGTGAGTGCATAATGATGGAAATCCAAAGCAAGCTCAAGAGATGAATTTCTGCATGTGATCTTGATGGTATATAATATGCTTCAAATTGGGACCAAATTATTCACAAAGTTGGCTCTCTACTTTTGAACTTGTGAACAAGCTGCTTAAAAATACAACCAAAAGAATATGTGAAATATAATGCGTGACTTTAACACCAAAAATAACTAAGCAAACTAACTTTCATTTAAAGTTCTGCATAAATTTACAAATTTGGTTGTTAGTGTAAAGAAGTTGTAAAACTTCTCTCCCTTTCTAAGAGACACATGTTTGACCACTTATTACATCTGGTCAACTGTGGGACGATTCTTTCCTTTTTGGTCACCTTTTTGATTCTCCCCCTTATATGTTACCCTCTGGACTTGAATAGAGTCCAGATAATAAACCACGCATGCGTTTTACGGCCCTCTGATGATAAAAATCTTGTCGAATCCTCCAGATGTAAATATTTCCCAATGGAACCACCTGGACTTGAATCGAGTTCAGATAATGAACCACACGTGCGTTTTACGACGCTTTGAAGAAAGAAATCGTACTAAAACCTTCAGATGTAAATATTTTCCTATTGAGGAGAGTCTGCTAAGAGAGTGGATGATTAGAAAATATTCCCTCGGTCAACTGCTGACCGAGGGGATATTTCTGAAGAATTATTGGATCATAGGCATCTCCAGAGCACCAATGCGAAAATGAGAGGCGGAGTCTGAATGAGGATATAATGGAAGACTTTGAAACGATGGCAGGAGCCGGAGAGCTGAGCTGATGAGTTGAAGATACCACGTGATCTCGAGATCTACATGATATTTTTCTTTGGAAATAAGTCTCGAGATTTTGATTAAAGATCTACCGGAGGTATATACGTAGACCTCTTAAGCTACCTGCAGTAGCCGGATACGCTAACAGCCTGTTAGTTTTCCTTGTATTAGTCGTGGAACTGTTATCCAGATGTAAATATTTCCCAGCATATTAACCTATATGAGGACGAGTTTTTTTTAAATACATATAAGCTGTAAATAAAACATTTGTGTTTAAACGCCATCCGTTAATTTGATCGACCAGGATCAAGTCATTACATTTGTCCAAATATCAAATTTCATCCTTCTAACTCAAAGTGTTTTTGGATTATCGTGATTATAGACAGGAAGATAGCATGCCAAACATGGGAGGACTTAGGGTGGCCTAAAAAGTAAAAATTCATTAAAATTTCGAATTTTTTTAACGATTACTTTATATCCTGTTTAAGTGGTAAATGAAAAAATTAAAACGTTTCCAGCTGTTTAGCTTAAACTGTTGTCAAAATAAAACATTTTTTAAATAATAAATGCTTAAAAAAATTTAAATGAATTAGACGAAGTTTTCTTTTAAAATCCGGCATGAAATGAACAAAATAAACCAAAACTTACAAAAGAAGGAAGTAAAAATTAAAAAAAAGTATACCGAGATGTTGAGAAGAGAGAAAAGTATTTCATTGTAATTTCTATGTTTAAAAAAGCAAATAAGAGCAGCAAGCCATCCAAACCGCAACATCCCTGAAAATTGACTACCCACGAAAAACAAACATCAGATACTAATCACCAGAAACTCTTGACGCCTTTGAAATTTCCCACCAAACATTTATTTTTTATCTAACGAAAAACACAAAATTACACATCTGCGACTCCGCAATCAACCTACCACGCAATGCCCCAAACCCCAGCCAACTTTTAAAAATTCCACCGAAATTCAAGCATTCTCTTGGCGAGCAAAATCAGACCACAAATTACTCAGCGCAGCATTACTCCCCCACAGAAACACGCCTACCCCGCCAACTCCTCCCAAATGAAAGCCTGTCATCAAGACAAGTCCTTTCTCACGATGTTACCGAAATTCGTTGCAAGGTCAAAGTGGGGGCAGCCTGACCACGCTCCGCTGGCTGCTTCACTGAGCCGTCACCTCCTTAAACCATCATCTCTACCCAAAATCTGCATCAACCTTAACTGCTGTGGCCAGAGAATGGAGCACCCTGCGCTAATGCATTCTTCCTTTTTTATCTATCACAGGACGGTATCTTTCTTCTTTTTTTTCTTATCCCATTGGGTATTCCAAGGAAAAGAACAGATGTTCAGCGAGAAAAAGTTCTTGTTTTGGACGTCCATCCCCCCACCTATCCGGTTTCCTAGCTCTTCTTTTCTTTTTTGCTTTTATTTCTTGTCGATGCACCTTTCTGCATTCTGGTGGTTCTTTTCGCCAAAGCAGAACCCCGAGGGGGCATAGGTACTAACAGACAGGACTCAGCATCCCGCTATTAACAGCGGGGCACCAGCCATCAACTGATCGATACAAATTCTTTCTGACCACTCATTTTGTTCCATTTATTCCAATGGAAACTTTAGAATTGTTCCACGTGAAAGTGTTGGTGTATTTGTGAAGATGCATCAATTGACTTTTTGCTTCAGTCCGTCTCTATTTGTTTGTTTTGCTTCCTGTTATATTTCTTCAGCGATTGGCATTGGGAATTGATGTTCTTTTGTCCCAGTTTCCTAAGCGAGAAAATGGACTTAGATAATATTTTATTATTTTTTTTCTCACAAGCACCAGCGATGACTTTTTCTTAATAAATACTTTTATCGGAAGACCCATTACTCACCTTAGAAGAACCTTTAAAAAGTAGATAAAAGCACCGTTTTCCTTTTTTCTTTAGCTATTTTTATAAAATAAATCGTGTTAGGCAAAAAGATGTTAAAATCTTAGCTAGGATTATAAACGCTTTTTGCTTACTAGCATGTGAAGTATAAAGCAAATATTCTTTAAAAAATTGAAATTTTGACGAATCCCTAGGTTTTAAACCTCCTCAAGTTCGAAAAACATATTTTTGACACTGTCTTCCTTGGTAATGGTATTGTCAAAGCTTTGAATAGATCCTGTAAAAATGCTAGATTCACGTCAATGATTTATATTTCATAACTTGTGCTCCCCAAAGCCGTACTAGGCACTCTCAAAAACACTTAGAGCTAGGCAGATGAAATGCGGTGCATGCACTTACGATTACATTTTTAAGTTTATATTGTTGCGAAAATTCTCACACAAGAACGATGCGAAGATGCAAACTTTATTGTCTAGGAAAAGGTGTATTAAATGTTCGCAACACAAACTACAAATTCACAGCGAATTAACTCTATTTAATCCGCTAATTTCGGTTAACAGCAAAGCTATAGAAAGCACGTCAGAAATAAAAGGCGCTCTCTCAAGCTAAGCCAAATAACGTAACTCTTTCTCCGAACTGATCTACACTCCTCGCGAGTGGTTGGGCCCCGGCAGGGGCTTATCCCCGGTCATGACTAGAGTGCTTCCTCTTAGCGGTCATCTGCTCTCGTTACCGTCTGCTATGTCGACTGAAGGTCTGTTAGTGGCGCTTTTGTAGTTGTTGCTGAAAGGTAGGGGTGAGTGAGGTGGCGTGAGTCAGGACGGGCTATGATAGGTTACTGAAGGGTGAGGGTTATGCAACCTAGTAGTTAGAATTTACTATTAGAACTGGTTGTTTAAAATTAAAAAAGATAAAAGTTAAGTATTAAAAAATAAACGAGGATTAAGTAAGTAAAAAATTAGATTAAACTAAAGAAAAATGTTTCTGGGACGCCTGGTTTTGGGATTTGGAGAGTACTTGGGAATCCGAACTGATCTAAACTCCTCCTTAAGACGCGCCTTAAATAGCATCCTGCTCAAGTGGGTGGCGCATAAGCAGAAACCACTCGCTCGTTCAAGACAAATCTGGAAATTTCTCCAATATTCTCTATGAACAAATCTTTCTCAGATCGATTGGATTCAAATGTTGAAACAAACCTATAATTTAAAATATTAAAGCAGAACTATTATACATATTTAAAAACGAATATTTTGAGCATCAATTTTTTTCCAACCGATCAGATTCAAATGTTAATAGAAATCTATTATTTAAAATGTTGACATAGACCTATAATAGAGATCTAAAAACGAATATTTTGGCCATAATTTTTCCCTGATCATTCGGATCTAATTGTTAATACAGCTTTACAATTTAAAATGTTAGCTGTGATCTATAATCTAAATTTGAAAACGAACATTTTGGTCATCAACGTTTCTGATTGATTGGATCCAAATATTAATACATATTTGTAATTTAAAATGATAACACAAATCTATAATACAGATTTAAAAACAAATAGTTTGGACATTATTTTTTCTCTCGATCGATTGGATCTAAATGCTAATATAGCTCTGTAATTCTGGCACATGACATCACGCAAAATTTCATTTATGCAAATGATCACATTTTTGAGTTGCTGCATTCATTTACAAACGAATGTAAAAATCAATGATGGCGATAGATCAATCCTTTGACTGGTTTATTACAAATTAAACACATCTACATTTTTGATTATGGAATAATGCGTGGAATTGTATCTATCTAGGTCATTACGGTTTTAAGTAATTGTGTTCGCTGACACACAACTATATAGACAGACCGACATTCTTTAAGACCGATTCCCACGGCCCGTTGCCTTTAGGGATAAGGTCGTAAATCTGCTCTCTGACCCATTGCAGGACCACTCTGGCCTTTGTACATTGGTCAAGAGCAAACTGTCGGTAAAATTAACAGACATCTGGACAAACATAATTGTGGGGGAAGAAGGTGAAATGCGCCGGTAGCTAGACGTACACTGGACATAGGAACGGGGCGTTTGAGTAATTTCGTCCAAAATTTGATATAAATCTTCAAAATTGTTTTTAGAATCTCTTAATAAATTTCAACCTCTCAAGTTTAAAGCATTTTCGAATTACTATGTTCAGAAACAGACAGACATAATTAAAAAAATGTGCTTTTTGGATTTGGTGAGAGCTGAAACGCTGAGACGTTTCGTCTTCAATTTTTCTCCCTATTAAAAAAAAACATTTTTTCGTATGCAAGGAGAAAAACAACTGAATTTCTGATTGAAATAAATTATACGTAAAATGTTATATTCTTCTTACGTGTAATAAGTAAAAAAAATGAGACTAAGTAGACAGAACTACAGGCAGTAAGAAGGATAAGAAAGTCTCAGATGCTCAGGAATACAGAGGAAACTAATCGATAAAGGTTTTGCTTAAATTTTTAATTTCTTTTTTATATAACTCTTGTCATGAAAATTTCAATTAATTAAAGTAATTTCTTTCTCATACACATATGTAAAAAAATCTTTACAAAGTCCAAAAAGCAAGTTTAAAAAAATGCGTCTTAAAGATTTTAACCAATATAAAAGAAGCATTTTTTTTCTAAAACTACTCGGAACCAAATAAAATTGGCCTCATCACTTATTAAAAGCAAAGGCACTCGTCTAGGAATCAGAGAAGATCATGGCCGCTTTATATAGTATAACCCCTTTTTTCTCTACCTTTTTTTTTTGCATCGGGGTTAATCTGGTTTTCTACCTAAAAAAATAAAATAAAAAACAGACCGAAAAACCTTTTACTACTGCAACCAACCTTTTTGAACAAACAACGTTCGGGGGACCATTTCGAAACTTTTTTTTTGGCCTTTTATTTATATCTTTGGACTCTTTTTCAGATCCAATCTAGGATTTTTTTCCATTGTTGTTGTTGTAGTGTTTGTGTGTGTACTTCTCCCATCTTTTTCCAACCCTTTTCCTCCTCCTTTCTGACAAGAGTTATTGTTGGGTGTAGATTTATTTGCTTGCCAGTTTTTTTTTTGTCCTTTGTCTTCTCTCTACCCTCCTCCTTATTCTACCGAACTTTTCATTTGATTTGATCTCTTCCCGAATCTAAAGTTTTCAGTCTGGAGCTGAAAAAAAAATGCAATAAAAAAAAGGGACAGAAAAGTTGGGTAATAACAATAAAAAGAAGAAGAAAAAGCCACACTAATCCTAACCGCAAACTGAACCGGGGCTTTAATTATAAAACAGAGGAGTTACGGAAAGAATGAAAAGCAAAGAAAGAGATAGAAGAAGCAGAAGAGAGCCAAAGATAAGTTCAGTTTTCCTCCGAGTGTGAGACCGAAACGGAACAATTCTTGTAAGGATTTAGTTGAAAAGGAAGAAAACTCTCTCCTGGGGACGATAACATAGGATCCCACAGCGAAGCAATCTAAAATGGGATGACATGCTGATAACAGTCGAGATGTAATAAGAGGTACAATTTCTATTCCTTTTATTTCTTCGCCAAATAAAACGACTCTTCTATAATGTCTTTGGAAAAATTGAAAACTTAGATTGAATTTATAAATAGTTTAGTGTCTCACAACTTGTCCATATTGGGATATATGGTAACGAAAAGGCGGATCAATATGCAAAGATGGCGGCACAGAAAGCGTGGATATAATTGAACAGAAAGCGCGGATATAATATAAAGAGAGTGTGGATATAATTGTCCCCAAATCAAATGGTGTCTTAAAATGGGAAATGAGAGAAGAAATTAATTTACAATGGTTTGACAGATGGTATATGTCCTAAAAAGGAAGAATAATTTACTATTTTATTCCTAATCCAGAAATAAAAATAAGAAGATGCCATCCACTGGTAATCCAAATTATATCAGGTTATGGGAGATTCCCTGCATATTTCCAAAGCATTGGAAGAATGCAGGAAAACAAATGTATTTGTGGAGGAATCGGTACTGTTTATCATTATTTAAAGGAATGCAAAGAAATCTCCGATCATAGAAAACATCATCAAGTTAAAAATAATGACTTGAGTTCAGTACTGATGGTACCAAGTAATCTTAGGACTCTGAAGGACAGGATGTCTGAAATTGTTAGTTTTTTTCAACTATTTGAAAGTTTATATAGGAGGAAATGACCAGTTTATGACCACTGTGGGTGTCAATTATCTTGAAGAGAATGTTAGTTTGACAGATTCGGTCAATGTAAGGATGGATATTGCTACAGCCCACAGTCGGCCACAACAAATCCTGTCGATACTGCTACGTTCAGTGGTGGCGGGGTGGTCGGCTGTACACAAGAAGAAATGTCTCACAACTACGAGAAAGATTTATAAAATTTATCAACCGGGTTTGTAAAAGATATCATGTGTGACAAAATTACTAGCAGCATATAAAACAAGTACAAGAATATTTTAAAGGAATTTGTAATATTGCTTTTCGATAATGCTAGTATCATTGCTCAAAAGATAAGTTTACATTTATTCTAAAAGGATTTTGAATGATTATCAAGTGAATAATACTTGATCTTGGCAAAATATCTGGCGGAAAAGAAAAATTCTGGAAAGTACAGGAGTTTAAGAGTTAAGATAACAAGTTCCTCCTTAAAATTCTATGGCCTGCCGGAAAGTCTATACAAACATGAGAGCTGAAGTGAATATTTAGACTATTGATCTTCGGGCGAGCTCTCTAGCTGTAATAGCGTCGTTGTTGGTTTATGTAATAAGAATTCTGCTTATGTATATTTTGGCTGCTCTTTGCTGCCCGTGTTTTGAGTTTTTCAGTGAAATAATAAATCGTAATTCCATTTTCTTCTGTAACCGCGCTTACACTGTTACAAACATTTAGTGTAGTAGAAAGTTAAGGCTGAAAAAAATAATAGAAAGTGTTATAGAAAATTAGTGGCTGAAGATAATGATAGAAAGCGTAATGGAAATCTGAATAAGTGTGTGAATGATTTTTTTCATTCACAGTGAAAAGTATCTGAATGATTTGCACACTTACTTTCTTCTTTTATTATTATTATTATTATTTTGGCTTATTCATCCTGATACCAGATTGCAGGCTGATCACATGACTACTTTCTGCGACCAATCACTATACTGGCGTAAGCGCGGCTTCTCGATCATCTCGCACGATTAATGCAGTTGCTATTTCAGTTCAGTTCTTCTTGGTACTTAATACAAGGTTAGTATTTGCCAAGATTTAATTTTGAGTGGAGCAATTTAATACCATCTTAAAATCAAAATTTTGTTAAATGTTTTGTTAAGCGTTAAGAGTAAGCGCAATGAGAAACCTGTTTTAACAGATAATTTTACATAACACTTAAAAATTATTTGGATTTTTTCTTAAACATGGGGATTTAAATTGAATGTCAAAGTCTTCAAGCGGGAGAAAGACACGTAATTTTCGACAACAACAAAAAATATTAAAAGTAAAATTGAAACTTTTAGGTATCATTAGAAAATCATATAAAAACAAGGGAAATCCCTTTGCTACAGCGTATTTTGAAAAAAAAATAAGAATATGTTTATAATATTTTCTCAATTCGTTATTTCATTACAATACATTTAATTTAAGATTTAATAATTTTTCTGGTTATGTATTGTGAGTTCTTCTCTAAAAAATGTTTCTTATTTGCTTTATCCTTCTATTAAATATTCTTGAAAACGTATTAGTAATAGATTGATAAATAGTAAATACAAATAGTATAATGGTAGAATATTAACAATTCACAAGAAAACCGGAATCATTTTAAAAAGTAAAAGAATAAACAGAATATTGTTTTGAATCTGCGTGCAGACGAAATAATATTCAGTTGGAAACAAATGATGCAAAATATCAAAATAATGAAAAATCTAGAGAGAAAAACCATGTAGCACGAAGAATGAATACATTTTTTTTCTTTCATAACGAATAGTTGCTACATACATGCAAAGTAGCGTTTTTAAACAGGTTTCATTTTTAATTACAAAATTTTCAAATCCCTGCGATTTGTTTTCTAAACCACTTTTGAATATATCTCTAAGATGGGGGAAAAAGAACCCTAACAGAATGACATAGTGATTAAACATTGTCATTTTCCTATGATTGAAAGAATGTAAGAGATAAATTCGATTCCACTTGAAAAAAAAACCCCATTCGGTGGACATTAATCTTCCTAGTGGACTTCCTAGTAACCTAGTGAACATTAATCTTCAATTATTTGATGTTTAAATGCCATAAAAGTCTTTTAAAATGATGATTTTTGCTATGCAATAATAGAAGGTTGCGATTGTTTACGCCACTGAAATACAAGAACGACGGTTATTTTCAAGGACTTTTAGGGTTTAGGATGAATAGCGGATAGCGCTAGGCCCGAACTAAGAACTTTAAGGTTAGTAGCCGAGTATCATATCGATCGAGCAAAAGGGACCCTTCAACTTGAAGGATATTAATTGGCTTATATAGCAATCACCACAGAGTATCCTCCCAGTGAGTTTTGGCGAACGATACTTATGTAAAGTGTTGGTGGTGATGTTAACAACTTGTCGTATTTAATGCGCGTCTAAAGATTTGAGTCGAGGATAGTGGGCGCCACGACAGTTGAACGAAGATATGTGCGAATGTTGCGTTTATCCAAGGTCGGTAGCCGGGTTACCAATATAGGTGTAGCGGATTGCGCTAGGCCCGAATCCCGAATCTTATGGTTAGTAGCCGAGTATCATATCAATCGAGCAAAAGGGACCCTTCAGCTCGAAGGATATTATCTGGCTTATATAGTTATCACCACAAGGGGTACATATTTTCTCTTTTAACATTTCCGATAAATACTGTTATCATAAAACAAGAAATGAAAGAAATAAAATTCTTTGAAAGATTGTTAAAGAAAAGATGTACATATTCTAAAGAAGAGGATAGTACCAAAACAGTTTAATCGTAATGGCATAACACATATACAAACCTTTGCACAAAGGAAAATATACAGATAAATCAGCTGTAATACCCTGCACTCAAATCTGTAAACCTATTAGTTATAAGCACCAGAAACCCTCCTACTCAAAACATCTCTAGAAATTAAAAGAAAAAAATGGTTTAATGATGATACATCTCTATAAAAACCTCCATATAAGGAAAATTTGTTGATATATCACCTGTAGCAGCTTGCATTCATATACACTGAAGTGACAAAAGTCATGGGATAGCAATATGCAAATATACAGATGGCAGTAGTATCGCAGCGAAAAAGTATAAATGCGCAGTTCGTTTTCCAGAGCTTTCATTTGTGTTCAAGTTATTCATGGGAACAGGTTTCTCGGGATTTATGGCGGCATGACGAGAATTAACAGACTTTGAACGTGGAATGTTAGTTGGAGCTAGACGCATGGGTCGTTCCAGTGCGGATATCGTTAGTGAATTCAGCATTCCGAGATCCACAGTATCAAGAGTGTGCCGAGAGATTGAAATTTCAGGCATCACATCCCATCATGGACAGCGCAGGGGGTGACCACCTGCACTTAACGACCGAGACCACCAACGTCTGTGTAGAATGGTCAATGTTAATAGACACGCAACACTCCGTCAAATAACTGCAGGAATCAATGTGGGACGTACGAGGGACGTGTCCGATAGGATTGTGCGGCGAAATTTGCCTTCCTTGGGCTATGACAGCAGAAGACCGACTCGAAAGCCTTTACTGACAGCACGACATCGCATGGAGCGACTCTCCTGGGCTCGTGAGCATATCGACTGGCCCCTAGACCAGTGGAAAACCGTGGCGTGGTCAGATGAGTCACAATTTCAGTTGTTACGAGCTGATGGTAGAATTCGAGTGTGGCGCAGACCCCACGAAGCCATGGACCCAAACCCGCATGATCTGGCCACCTAGATCACCCGATATGAATCCCATCGAGCATTTATGGGACATCATCGAAAGGTCCGTTCGTGCCCAAACTCCTGCACCATCCACACTTTCACAATTATGGACGTCTATACAGACAGCATGGCTCAATATTCCTGCAGAGGACTTCCAACGACTTGTGGACTCCATGACACGTCGAGTTGTTGCACTTCACAGGGCAAAAGTAGGACCGACACGATATTAACAGTCATCCCATGACTTTTGTAACTTCAGTGTATATCAACTATATGATTACAGCAACAGCAACCTTTTTACCCTAAACGTCTACTGCAACGATTTCAAGAGAAATAATGGCATAATAGGGATAAAGCAACTATACAACCCTAAAAATAATGGGAAATTTTCCGGTACATCATTTGTAGCAATTTGCACTCATATATGTCAGCCGACTGGTTCCTCATTTGTAGTAGTTTGCTCTCATAAATGTTAACCTATTGGTACAGTATCAAAAACCCTTTCATCCTCTAGAGAAACTACTGCAACAATTTCAGGAAAAATAATGGAACATCATTTATACAAATCTTCATATTATAGTTAATTTGATGGTACATCATTTGCAACAGTTAACATCCATATATGTTGACTTACTAGTACACCACCAGACACCCTTACATTCGATCAAAAATCTACTGAAGTAATTGCAAGAAAAATAGTTGCATAACAGTGATATAGCATCTATACAAACCATCATGGGAAGGAAATACTGTGTGATGATAAGTCATCATATAAGTAAACATACTGATTACAGCACCAAAATTATCCTACTCAGAAAATATTACTGAAACATTTGCAAGAAAATAGTGGTATAGTATCTATGCAAATCTTCATATAATGGAAAATTTGCTGGTATCTCATCTGTGGCAATTTGCATATGTTTACTTACTGGTACAGTACCATAAACCCCTCCACCCCAAAAAATTTACTGCAACAATTGCAATAAATAGCGGCATAATAGTGATATAGCACCTATACAAACCTTCATATATAATAGAAAATTTACTGGTACATTATCTGTAGCAGTTTGCGCTCATATATGTTAACCTATTGGTGAAACACCAAAAACCATACTCATTCAAAAAAGAAACCACTGTAACAATTGCAAGAAAAACAATCATATAATAGTGCCATAGTGTTTATATAAATCCTTATTTAATGGGAAATTTGCTGGTACATTATTTGTAGCAATCTACATACGTCAAC
>JAOUZG010009324.1:1638510-1657765 GCA_026289955.1 Argiope argentata
AAGAATATTAATATTTTCATAAAAGGTACATTGGTTGTTATATATTGTTTGTTTATTGATGGTCGACACGTCAAATAAAAGTAGCCATAGACTAATCAAAAATATAAAAATATTTGCATTCAATGTTTTAAATTTTATTATTAAATATAAAAATTCTTAGTCCCTTTTATACTATTTTAAATTGCCTTTAGTTCATTTGTAAATCTAATAAAAATATTAATATTTTCATAAAAGGTACACTGGTTGTTATATATTGTTTGTTTATTGATGGCCAATACGTCAAATATAAGTAGCCATAGACAAATCAAAATACCAAAACATTTGCTTTCGTTTTTTTACTTTATTTAACTATAAAATCGTTAGTTATTTTTATACCATTTTAAATTGCCTTTAGTTCATTTGTAAATCTAATAAGAATATTAATACTTTTACAAAAGGTACATTGGTCGTTATATATTAGTTGTTATAATGATGGTCGATAAGTTAAATAAAAGTAGCCATAGGCTAATCAAAATATCGAAACATTTGCATTCAATTTTTTTACTTTGTTATTAAATATAAAATAATTAGTTATTTTTATACCACTTTAAATTGCCTTTAGTTCATTTATAAATCTAATAATAATAATAATATTTTTACAAAAGGTACATTGGTCGTTATATATTAGTTGTCATATTGATGGTCAATACGTCAAATGAAAGTAGCCATAGAGTAATCGAAATATAATAACCTTTGCATTCAAATTTTTTTACTTTATTATTAATTATAAAATTCTTAGTTATTTTTATGCCATTTTAAATTGCCTTTAGTTCATTTGTCGTTCTAATAAGTATATTAATATATTCATAAAAGGTACATAGGCTGTTATATATTATCTGTTTATTCATGATCAATACGTCAAATAAAAGTAGCCATAGACTAATCAAAATAACAAAACATTTGCATTCAATTTTTTAATTATTGTTCATTACGAAAATATTAGTTACTTTTATGTCATTTCACATTGTCTTTTTTTTATTGTTAATCTAATAAGAATATTATTATTATTATAAAAGATGCATTGTCTGTCAATGTATTGAAATATGAGTATTTATTGATGACGAATATATCTGTTAAAAATAACCATAAAAATAAACATTTAATATCGGTTAAATTTCATTCAAAGCAGACGAATTTCATAAAACAAATCTCAACACAAATTCTGTCATTTTTCAAACACAAATTCTGTCATTTTTCTGCTTCAAAACTCAAATAACTTCTCACATGTGAATTGAATTGAAATCGTCTGCCAGGAAAAATAAAGAAACATTCTGTCCATCTGGCAAGGGTGGGGAGATTTCTTTCGCCTTCTCAACACTTTAAGAGTTATTTGAAGAACAGTTAAAAAAATAAAATTACAAAAGCGCAGGTAGACATCTTTGTCACTATATTTTTCGAACAGTTCTTCCTTGGCGCTTCAGAGCGGTGTGTAACGTGGCGTTTAATGGGGCCGTTAAAAAAAGCAGTATTTTCGCATAAAACTACGTGATTCCGCAGGTAAATGGTTCCTTTTTTATCGTTTAAGTGGTGCACGTTGTCAAACAGCAGCAGCAAATGCAAACACATTACCGTAATGTTTGAGGACTGGCAGTAGAATGAGAAAATGAAAAAAAAAAGTAAAAGTAAAAAAAAAATTTTTTTTTTCATTCTAACTTTATGCAAAGGTTGAAAGAAATCAATAAGAAGTATTCGTTTTGGTTCTTCATTTTCTTGTCTTTTTATCTATAAAAAAGGGAGAGACAAAAAAAAAAAGGAGAATTGGGTTTGACATTTTTAGCATTGCAGATATTTTTCCAGGTGCGTAGATTTGGTCGGGATTTTGGCAAATGAGCAAAATAAGGTTAAAAAAAAAAGAAGAAAGAATGTAAATTAAGTGACCGCTTTAATGTAGTCAAAGTTATTAGATTTTTTCCTTTTTTTTTTTTTCCAAATCTCGTTTCATGAATGTTTACTCATTATCGTGATTTACACAGGTGCCGAAAAAATGTTTCGTGACAAAAAAGATGGGAGAAAAAAAAATTAGAAAAGAAAATTATGTGAAGAGAATCGATAATTAGAATTCGAAATAATCAAAATGGAGCAGTAGTTAGTTTTGAATAAATAAAAATAAACATTCCGAAAAATGTTTCGGTGCTTTGTAAGTTGTATACATAAAAAAGAAAAGCAGAAAAATAGCACAATTCATTTCTGAGCTATTTTAATAGCAGCATTGCTACATTGTAAAAACCGGAAAGATGGTTTAAACTAATCGTTCTGACTTAACTTTAAAACTAGCTGGTTACTGCCTCAAAAGAAATGATTTTGAAAATATCATTCGAAATTCGAAAAAGCTGACTTGTTTAAATAGGAACGATGGAAAGAACGATATTTATTTTCCTGTCGACAATGAGAACATTTAATGAAATTGAATAACTTACAAAGAAGTATAAATGCCGGCTCTCTGGCTTTGAGGTACCGCGTCTTCCTCATGTTCTGGGAGTCCCGGTTAGGGCATGGTTGTTCCTCTTTTTGCTATCTATGAGTTGTGTGACTGTGCCCCCCCCCCTGTAAAAAGGGTTGTGCAAGCGAAAATGTGATGAGTGAGTAGCTAAGTCGTACTCTTGGCCCTAGTTAGCGCTGCTTCAAAAAACAAGAGCCGCTCATTAGGCTTAAATGTACTGATGCTTTCATCAACCGGCCTTGTTCAATGGCAAATGCCATAGGTAACAACAACAAAAGTATAAATAATATATATTTTTTAAAATTTTATTATTCAAGTATATTTTAGTGTTAGTTATATTAACTTCCTATTGTAAAGCAACACTAAGGTATTTTGGGACGAGCCTCCTAATTTTGAACCTTGGTCAGATGATGAGAATGACTCTAACTTGGCAACCCCATCCCTCTCCACATCCCACCAGATATACCTTTAGCTTGACAATATTTTCGGTTTTCCGTCTTCAGCAAAAATAATCAAATCAGGAATCAGAATTTACATTCGTGACCCCATGTTCGTTTGTAAAAGTTAATGAGTGGAATACGTGTCATGATTTTTGAAACACACTGTATAATTTAACTAAAATGGACTGCTTCATTAATAAAGTTTTACTGCTTTATATCATAAACTGACAAAATTTTCAGGTCTTCCATTTTTTGATTAAATTATTACAAACTTTAATTTAGGATCAATTTAGATACAGAAGCATACGGTTGATTATCATATGGAAAGTAAATTATCGATATCAGTTACATGATTACTTCAATGAATAGTCAAGACATTATATGCTGATTCTCCATCTCCAGATTTTACTGCCACCAATCATCCAGTTCGTGTTAATCCCCAAGAGAGCATTATGAGATGGAGTTCTATGCTTCATTCTTTCCTCATTCAATATAAAAATAAAGCTTTCAAGATTTCTTTTGTGATTTTTTTCCCAGGTTGTCCATGATCGCTCCGTATCAGGGATTCCATCAACTTCTCCTTATGTCTAGTCCAATAATGAGGGTAATCCTCCTCCTACCATTATGTCTTGACTTCTTTGATTTTTTCTTACTTTCCTTTTATTTTTTTTTTTTTCAACTAAAAAAGTGTTCCTCGATGGTTTCTTAAGAAACAAGAATCTTAAAGAAAACGAGCCTTTTCTCCGACCTCTGAGGTTACGAAGTTTGTGAGCTAGCTGGCTACTTTCTCCTGATAAATTGGGAGAGATAAGGATTTTACATCATTCCTTAGTTCCGACAAAAGAATGTTGTTTCAAAACATTTTAGTCTTTCCTTTTGTCTGGTGGCTTTATCTTTTCGCATTTTTGTGATGCTTCGGTAGCTTGACAAGAATCTTGAGAATCGGGATAGTTCGGAATTCATTTATTAATTATATTTTGTTTAATTATCGCGTGAACGCAATTAAATATCGTCTGGTATCTGCCGTAATAAAAGATATACGAAAAAGCTCCAATTATTTTTTGGTAAATTCCTCCCAACTTCTAAAGCGTGAAAGCATCTCAAAAATCTTAAAAAATAATTTGTAAAATGCAGAAATATTAGTTGCTGCTTTTATTTATAGCCGTCGTTCTGGCATAAGGGTAGCGCGTCTTCCCCGAAAGCTGGGTGTTCCGGGTTCAAATCTCGGTTCGGGCATGGTTTCTTTTGCGTTCTATATGTAAGATGTATGATTGTGGCCCTCTGTAAAAAAACTGTGCAAGTGAATGCGATGAGTGAGTAGCTAAGTCGCATTCTTGGTTCTTGTTGGCGCTATTTCAAAGCAAGAGATGCTCATTTTGGCTTAAAAATTGAAATTTCGGCTTCTCAATTTGTTTATGTCGAGTGCCATTAAAAACGACAACAACTTTGATTTATTATTTCTATTCAAAACTAACCGCCTCTGGTAACAAAATATTCACCTGGACTAGTATTGCTAATTTTTTTTTAAATATTTTACATGACAATCTTAATGGTTTTCTCAGCAAAATATTTATAAGTTTCGTATAATTTTGATTAGAGCCAATGAGACAATCAGTTAAACATTATAGAGAGATGAGGCTCTTTATAACTTCGTTATGAGGTTGATGAAAAAAATAGACGAGTGTCAGGAACAGTTATTCAATTATTTGCCAAATCTCACATTTGACAAGACAACACGAATGCGAATATACACGACTTTCACTTATAATACAATATAAAATTGAGCCCCAAAGAAGGATCATGGGAAATATACCTTGATGTTAATAAGGTAACGCCATCTGCTGCTTCAAAAGAGAAGGTAGTAGAGTTATGTAACCCCTACAACGTACATTTTCTCTCAAGTATGAATAGAAAATTCATGTAACTTGAGATTACAGACATTTAAAGTTTGTTGTCTGGGGGAAGTTAAAGCAAATTTCCTGTGTGGGACTTCCCTTCCAAGGAGAATCTTTACAGGCTAACAGGTCTCCCCTGGTGTTAAAATAGTTATCAAAAATTCCTAGTTTATACTGCAACAACCATCCTTTTCTCCTGATTTCGATCAAAGTAACTTTTCTTTTCATGAAGTATTAATGCAAGGTGAAACAGTTCTCAAGTTCCGAAAAAGTACATTTCATTGATTTTATGCTTTTGTATGAACGGGGGGCAAAAGCCGACAATTGTACATATATTTACTTCGAAGAAAATAGGCTATTATATATAATTATTCTTCGATAAATAGCTCCAGACCAACATAATTAAATTTTAAATGTCTTGATATAGCAATAGAAATAATTCATTTAATGCGTCTATATTTGAAAGGAAAATTTCTATTAAAAATGGAATAAATTACAGAAATCATTAATTTTGATTTACAATTGTGATCCGCTTTTATCTATTTCATAATTTAAAGCAACATCTATTTAGTCACAAAATATTGAAAATAAAATAATTTCGACAAAATTAAATACAGTAAGGAGTCAAATTCAAACGACAACATATTTAACACAACAAAAGCAATTAATTGCTCATGACATATTATATCTTCTCAATTTAACTAAGCTGTCTTGTTTGTGATATCATGTCCTTTTTGTTGCGAACAAAATGTATTCAAAATTTACTGAACGAGACTTATTTGACGGACATATCATTATTTTGAACAGAAAAATTCAAACAATCCGAAATCCAATTATTTAAGTCGAAAAATACTGGTATATCCTATTTTTGCCATTTTGACGGGATCGTCTTATGAGTGAGTTTTCAAAACTTCCATTTGTCGTAACTTCTCATTCTTAGCTATTTCAATTTTAAACATTCAGTTTTATTACATTTACAGTGCGATTCTACTTATATACGCTACAGTTAATTTCATTTACATTACAGTTATATTCATTAGCTATCCAGTTACATCTCTTTTTTCGTATTATCCTTCTCCCCCCCCCAAGAAAAAATACACGTTGTATTCAGATTTTTCAGCTAGCCATCATGTAAACAATTCAAAAGCGTGAGCTTTCTCCAAATGTCAATTAAAACATGCTTTTTACACACGTTCACATGAGAAATTTATGTATATATGTGTATGTTTGAGTATAAAACATATAATTTTAAAACAGTTTCTCTGCCTAAGGCAGAAAACTTTTATTTGGCCCCCGGATAAGGCGTCTGGGACCTGTTTCATGGCCACCACGATCTCCAGATCAACCTCCTTTAGATTTCTTCCTATGATACCATGTAAAGGAATTGTTTTGTCGAGACCCAGTTCCCAGAAATTAGAAACGGACTTAGTCTATTCGTCTCCACAGTGCGTTTTGTTTCCATATGCGCGGGGGACATTTCGAACATCTTCCTATTTAAAATTATGCAAATAATGATGTTCATGTTTCGAATAAAGTACAGTTCTTTGGGCATTTTTCATATATTCCGTACAAGGAATCCGGCTATGCAGAATTTATCAGAGTTTATGGAGAGTTAGTTGCTGGAACACCCTATATATATATGTATAGAGAGAGTTAGTATTAGTTATTACAACTAAGATGATATTAGTTAAGGATAATAGGATTATAATGTCTGGTTGTCTGTCACTTTACTTAAATATATGCATAAAAAAGCTATAATAAAGAGATTAAAATGAAATATGCAATGCATATTTCAACGTATCATGTCAGAACATCATTTCTTGAACGGCCAAGCACCACGTGCTCGTGCGAGTTGAATTATATTTTTATTCATTTTAATTGTTCCGGTGAATGTTTCACTTTAGTATTGTAACCTATCTAAAAAAGCTTTGTCTCGCATTTATAGTTTAAAAAAATATCCCATTCCTTATTTATTTCATTTCATATTATCACGTGCTCAAAATGACATTTTTATAGGTTTTATGCGCTGTAGTCATTAACTTATTTTTTTAAAATCAGAGCTTTTGTAAATGGGATGAGAACGCGTTTATTAAAACCTGATTTTTTTGGGGATGCTCGTGCAGATAATAAAATTTCAGTTTTTCTCCAACGGACTTTTATTGACGCCACATACCTCATTCCCAAAACAACATCAGATTCTGATATGATAATAAAGCGCAACAAACTAAAATGAAACTTGAAAAAAATTTAATTTCGGTCCAAATTCGTGGAAAAAAAATATTTTCCTCAAAATGCTTAAGCGAATTTCTTTGCTTTATTACAAAGATATACCACAAAGCTTTTTACACTGCGAAAATATATAGGAAGATATTTCTTTGCTTCATGACGTAATCTTGGAAAACTACACTCGACCTTTATATTCTATCATATCAATTTTAGACTTAAAGAAAAAAAATATATATCGTCACCTGTCCTCTAATAAACTTTTATCTTTAAATCCGACAGCCATCTGACTTGTCACAGTTTCGCCAAAATGGCAACAGGGCCAGGTGTGACGAAGAAAACTCGGTCACCATCCCTCAAGAGGACAGGTGGCTTGGGGCACATCCTAATCCCCGTTAAGTTGCACCTTCCTCGAAAGATTAGGCAATGATTCAGAATCCTGAGCTGACTAATCCCAGCTGTGAATGGAAACGAAGCGGGTGTTCAGAATGGCTATGAGGGCACAGGGCGGATGATTGGATTGCCCCTTCCCATTCTTGGGCATGGAAGTGCCGACTTAAATCGCGTCTAATGACCCAGATGACTTAAGCATTGAACGTAAACTAATTGCATTCGTGGAGAATGTAGTCACAATAAGCATCATGTGATGATTCTGGTTGTGGAAGAACTGTCGCAGAAGAAATGGGATTTTTTCTTCTTCAAATAATAAAGATGAAGGCGTGTATGCTTATACTCTAAAGACATCACTAAAAGTCACCATATTTGACAATATGTTCTTGGAAACATTTAACTTGAAAAGATTTTATGTGAGCCGGCTTTCTGGCACAGAGGTGGATGATGCTCATTTTTCAAAAATTTCTTCTCTTCAAAAAACAAACTGTTTTGCTGTGAGTTAAGTTGCTGGCTGCAAAGTTTTTAGGCTTGTTACATGCAATGCACATTCTTAACGTAGAGTAAATTTGATGCTTTTTCTTCAAAACTTTCTTCTGCTCAAGATACAAACTGTTTTACTGTAAGCTAAGTTTCTAGCTGTAAAGCTTTTAGGCTTGTTACTTTTAATGCACATTATTGACGTAGTGTAAACTTGATGTTGCTAATGATGTTTATTTTTCAAAACTTTCTTCTGTTCAAGAAACAAACAGTTTTACTGTAAGCTAAGTTTGTTTCTAACTATAAAGTTTGTAAGCATATTTGCAGTATATATTCTTAATATGCCGGCTTTCTGGCACAGAGGTAGCACGTCTTCCTTGTGTTTTGGGTTCGAATCTAGGTTCGAATCCCGGTTCGGACAAGATTGTTCTTCTTTGTGCTATCTGTGAGATGTGTGGCAGTGCCCCCTGTAAAAAGGGGCTGTGCAAGTAAGTGTGGTGAGTGTGTAGCTAAGTCGTACTCTTGGCCCTAGCTGGCGTTACTGCAAAAACAAGAGAAGCTCTTTTCGGCTTAAATCTTTTGCTGTATCAGCGGGGGGCTTGTCCATGGCAAATACCATTAGTAACAACAACAATAACAGATTTTATGTGAAATTTTAATTTATTGGAACTAAACAAAATTTGTAAGTCTTTTTCTTTTTTACGAAAGTCTTTGATAATTTTTTTTTATTGAGAAACGAATTACGAATAACGAATCGAGAAACTTCACTGATTTAAAATAACGATTAACCTATTAAAATTAATATTTATCATGTGAGAACAAAATGAAAATCAATTTGGTCTGAGGTTTTTGAAGCCACAAAATTAACGGGAAGAAAATTGGCTATTAATCGCTTTTGGTGCATCGATTTTCCGCGTTTAGGGAAAATAATGCAGAAAATTATCACATTTGACGATTTATGATCAACAAGAAGTTACAACTTGGCACGAATGTCCGTCATGTAACCGATTCTTGATACAATCATGTGACTATCAGAATCGCATGCGTATTCTGATAGTCACATGATTATTTCAGACCTGTTTAAGTTGGTAATGAATTAAATTAATCAAGGCAAGCAATGTCTTAAATATAATAATGTTTTTATATGATAAACACGAAATTTAAGATAGCAAACTTAATTTTTAATGAATTTTTTAAAATTAGTTAACTATCTTAATTTTCAACTAATTTAAAATTAATTAAAAAATTTTTTTGTTAAATAGCCTGTTTTTTGTTTTTGTTTTCTGGAAAGTGCTGTAAATTTATATTATAGTAAGACATGTTATAATAAATAATATTTTGATGATAATAGCATCGCAAAATGATGAATGAGTTTACATATTTAACTTTCGTACATCAAATTGTAAGATTGGCGCAACTACTAGTTACTCAAGGATAAAGTTTTAAAGATACCAGAAAAATATCTACTTGAATATTTCTTTAACTTATACACTTTTCCTTGAACAGACATTTAACAGAAGAATTAATAATAATTCAAAAATGAAAACAATCAGAAGATGACATACAATTTTGAGGAAATTACCAAAATCTAAGCATTTTTTATTTATTTTACAGTTATTGTCATTCACATTTTGTTTAAAACAAATTTTTAAAATCCAATAAGGTCATCCTGCAACAAAGACGTGTTTGATAAATAATACTTCCTTACTCATATCTGAACGCTGGTAACTAAAATTTTCTGGTTGTTGATAATCTAAACACGTTTTCAAAAATATGAATCATCTGTAATCTTGCTATGACTAAAGAACGTTCTTGTTTAAAGTTGAGCCGACCTGGCCAAGACTTAAATACACACTCATCACATTCGCTTGCACAGCCCCTTTTTACAAAAGGGCACAATCACATGCCTCACAGATAGAACAACCATGTTCTAACCAAGACACGAACCTGGGACACCCAGATAATGAGGAAGACATGATACCTCTCTGCCAGGACGCCGGCAAAGCTAACTGTAAATCGATAAATAAAATTAACTTTAACGAATAAGTAGAGCGCTTACTCTACAATCAATAAAGAACTGATTAATTGCCTCGAGAGAATTTGGAAGCCTTTCCCGTTTATGTATGTATTCTATCAGACTATGGAATTTTCTAAAATAAGCCACCATTTTTGTCGCCAAACAGCCGCCAAACTTAAAGCCAAGGTCAGGTATCGAAACCTGACATTGACATATATTTTAACCTCTTTTCACAGCAATGTATAAGGGCAGTCAGAAAATTCTGTGTTTGTAACAAATATATTATTTCAGGTCGTTGCTTTAAAATTTATTACAAAAGAAAAAATTATATTTTCTTCCTGTATTTTAATCCCTTATAATTTTGATGCTCAACTATTACCAATACTGATCTCGTGTATCTTCAATTGTATCTCAAGATGTGAAATTCAGCTATAGTAGACTGAAATCCAAACTAGATTTTGAGGTATTTATTTATCAAACGCCATTTATTTGCCTCCATAAACTATTCGAAAAGGGGATCACAGTATTAAACTCAGATATCTGATTATCTTCAGCGTAAGGAATGTTCAACGCGAATAATTATTGTCAAATATTGGTTCAAGGGAAAGTTAGGTGTCTAGGTTCATTACTCATTTGAACTTGACAACTGTGTCTAGACAAGATGATCTTTTATTAACAGTCAAAATATTCCAAATTTCGTCTAGAATATATGTAGATTTTGATCATTTTAAAGGAGTTAGTTCATTGAGATACACAACCGACTTCAAGTTCTTCGGCGGATGTTGGAAAACTATGTTTTTTGTGCCGTATGGAGATATACTTTTAATTATATGATTTTTTATTAATAGTTAAAATATTCCGAATTTCATCAAGAATATATGTAGATTTTGACCATTTAAAAATAGTTAGTTCATTTAGATTTACAACCGAGTTCGTGTTCTTCGGCCGATGTTGGAAAACTATGGTTTTTGAGCCAAATGGAGACAAACATTAATAAATCTGATTTTTTTATTAATAGTCAAAATATTCAGAATTTCGTCAAGAATATGTGCAAAGCTTGATCATTTTAAAAGAGTTAGTTCATTGAGATACATAACTGACTTCATGTTCTTCGACGGATGTTGGAAAACTATGGTTTTTCAGCCATATGGTGACATACTTTTATAAATTTGAATTTTTATTAATAGTCAAATGTTTCGTATTTCATCAAGAATATATCCAAAATTTGACGATTTCATAATAGTTGGTTTATTGAAATACAAGACAGACTTTATATTTTACGGCAAATATTAAGAATAAAATAATAATAAAAAATAATAAATAAGAATAAGAATAAATAATATATAAAATTTTGAAAGTGGTATATCTATCCTTAAGAGTAAAGATTATAAATTACCTGTTCTAACTTGTAAAATTTATATAAAGTTGAAGTAGGATAAAATACACATAACATCCAAGGATGAAATATAAAATTAATTAAGCATTTTTATAGATTTTTGAACTGAAACCAGAAGGTTACATTTCCTTTCCCAATTATTTATTACCAAAATACTTCAGCAACATCGACAGCGGAACCTTCCCAAATCTTGTTATGGTTTAAAAATGTCAGCAACACATGCAGAGAGAGAGAGAGAGAGAGCGATTCCAGGACTCATCCAAGGACAAAAGAAATAAATGAAATATTTACTTTACTTTTTTTTTCTATGCTGTTCTTGAGATTCGATAGCCGTCTTAGTTTTGCAAGAAGAAACAACACACAGATGCAGAAAAACATTTTTTTGCAGACCCAGCGGAGCAGAGTAAGTAAGCATTAAAATAAGCCAGCGGAGGAAAAAAGGGGCATTCATTTAGTTTTCCCTAAGTAAATGTCATTTCCTTTTAACTCAAGAAAATAAATTTCTTTTCCGAAGATCCCAATAAATCTTCCTGCGCACAAATACACCAGACCAAAGATAAATTGTTCTTTCAGTAGATTCGCTAGCCCCGCAAAATAAATGGTCATTCACAATGGTGGTCTTTACATAGTTTAAGCACCAAACAGTAACTATTAAAATTAATGATTTTTCTTTGGGTTTGAGGATAAAACACGTGATATAAGTTGGCCCTTCAAAACAGTTTTTCCGAATGTATTGTGTCAAGTATTTTTATTCCGTAAGAAATACCTCCGCATTAAAAAAAAAAATTAACTGAGATTTATTATTAGATACAACACCAAGAAGTCGCATCTTAAAATAAAAGTACTGATTTGAAACAACTAGTTACTCTAACAGAAGAAAGTGTTTGAAGAATAGACTTCATTTAGGTTATGCTATATTAAGAATATTTTGTTGTTACTTATGGCACTTGCCATGGACAAGCCCCTGCTGATACAGCAGCATATTTAAGCCGAAAGCAGTGTCTCTTGTTTTTTGAAGTAGCGTCAACTAGGGCCAAGTGTACGACTCAGCTACACACTCACACCATTTGCTTGCACAGCCCATTTTTACAAGGAGGCACATTCACACATCTCACAGATAGCACACAGAAGAACAACCATGCCCAACTGGGACTCCAGAACACGAGGAAGACACGCTACCTATGTGCCAGAAAGCCGGCATATTAAGAATATATACTGCAAATATACTTACAAACTTTACAATTAGATACAAACTTAGCTTACAGCAAAACTGTTTGTTTCTTGAACAAAAGAAAGGTTTGAAGAATAAACATCATTAGCAACATCAAGTTTACACTTCGTCAATAACGTGCATGAAAAATAACAAACCTAAAAGATGTACAGTTAGAAATTTAGCTTACAGTAAAACAGTTTGTATCTTGAACAGAAGAAAGTTTTGAAGAAAAAGCATCAGATTTACACTACATTAAGAATGTGCATTGCATGTTACAAACCTAAAAGCTTTACAGCTAGAAACTTGACTTACATCAAAACAGTTTGTTTCTTGAACAGAAGAACATTTTAAAGAATAAACATCATTAGCAACATCAAGTTTACACAACGTCAATAATGTGTATTAAAAGTGAAAAGTCTAAAAGCTTTACAGCTAGGAACTTAGCTTACACTAAAACAGTTTCTTTCTTGAACAGAAGAAAGTTTTGAAGAGCAAGTATCAAATTTACACTACGTTAAGAAAGTGCATTGCATGTAACAAGCCCAAAAGCTTTACAGCTAGAAACTTAGCTTATAGCAAAGCAGTTTGTTTTTTGCACAGAAGAAGGTTTTGAAAAGAGCATAGTTCTTCTTGTCATGTTATGTCGATAATTCAAAAAAAAAAAAAAATCATGATCGTACATTGAATGCGCTTGTTATTCGACACAATCTGCTTTTACAATATTTAATTTACAGTTTATCTGCCATAATCTAGATTTTTAAATTAAGACTCAGTAACATATCCAAGATGGCGCCTATGAAAATATCAGCATGACAACCGATAGAAAAAGGTTCTAATATTTAGTTATAAAAAATGCGTTTTGTATGTGCCAAATCGTGTTTTTTAGTAAAACTTCTATACAGATACACTTACAAAACATAAATATTAAATATAAATACATAAGAAAAAAAAAGCAAATAGCGCGACCCAAAACGAGGATCCACTATAAATGCGTCATTCATGTTGTTCTGGTCATTATATTTCACTGATCACACTTCGAAGATCACATAAGTAACGACTGATGATACGTTCTTTTGTAAAATGATTAGGAAGAACGTCAAGATGTGGCTCTTCCACACATTAGCCGTTGTGTAAAGGACGTTCTAGATAATCATTTTACAGCAGAACGCCGTCCCTTTCATGATCTAGAACTTCCACGGTCTCCAGATCTAAATCCATGTGACTTTTGGCTTTGGGGACATTTAAAAAAATCTGGTAAGCAGTGATAATCCAAAAACTTTACCTGATTTAAAAAGTAACATCTCACAGTATGATCTTACTATTTCTCAGAACGCAATACGGTCAGCTGTGGAACATGTTCTCTAATGATTTCTTGCGGAAAATGATGGCCATTATATTGAACATGTTTTGTTGTAATTAAATTTGTCTGGAATATGCTAAATGTACAATGCAATTGAAAAACTGACCCTGGTGACGTAATTTTGAAAATTTTTTTTATTCGCTCAAACAAATTCCCATCCTTTCATTATGTCCTATACAAAATTTCATAACTTTCTGAACAATAATATCGCCTTCAGACAACTTTAATGTAGGATCGTTTAGTTATGGACAATCTGTATTTATTTTAATAAATACTTATATATTTTTTTTTCTGTAAAATCACGTTTCTTTTTAGGAAAACGCGTTCTTTTTTAGGAAAGATAGATAAATTTAAAAACAAAACCTTATCTAAATTAAAGTCGTTTGAGCCCTTTCCGAGAGCCTCGAAATAGATTTTAGATATAAGACTTGCTCGTTTAAAGCTATATGATGGGATTAAAATGTATTATGCCCTACTTATGAAATGAAAATAAAAATTCGCACACTACAGAGTTTAAAAGAAAGCTGCTGTTTACTTTTACAATGATGATGCCCCCTCAAACCAACCTGCTTTCGATATACATTCTGAAAAAAAAGAAATCACGAAATGCAGCTTAGAGGCCTGGTCGAAAAGCATCATTCAAAAAGGTATAGTGGAGCACCAGGTGTTGTATAGGCGAAAGGGAGTTTTATAAACGATCGGTTAGGGAAGAGGGAGGGGGATGGCAACGGGGGGTTGCGAAAGAAGAGGAAATGTCGGAAAAAAGCAATCACGCAGATCCCCTGTCAAGTGAAAAGGCCGGCAGGTGGCAGCCGGAATTCGCTCAACAAAAGGTGTCCTTCTCCCTTGCTTGCCCATTTTGAAGATGCTAAAACGATCCTGCTTCAGGATAGGAATCTGGCGATTTGAGATGAATTTTCGTTCGAAGACTGCGACCTGTCACTCTTCTGGTGCACGCCCTCAACCCTCGGATGGAAAAAAAGGAGGGGGGGGGGACAGGAATCCCATATATTTATCATCATAAGCTGAAGGTTTAGGATTTTTGAGACGAAGAGGCTTGTGATATTTGGACGCGAAAAATATGGTCTGTGCCAATGTGAGTTTCGTGTAATGAAGTATCAATAAAGCTAACGTTGGAGACATAGAGATTGATCATACGGGTTAAGAAGAATGATTTTATTTTGATTGTGTTTGATGTTTTTTAAACAAAAAAGAAAACTAAAGATTATTGGTTATTCAATTCCTACTATTAGTTCACATTCTCCTTATATATGTATTTTATTCAAATTTTGAATCGTTGATAAAATACTTTCTATTCATCCACTCGAGTTCAAATAAATTTTTAAAAAATGCATTAAATGGCAATTGATGCGAACGCGGTTTATTCTAATATTCATTCATTCATTAAATCAAATTAGTTTTTAATACTTTAAAGTTTCAACAGTTTGCAATGAAAATTGAAATCGACATGCAATAGCTCAATCGGTAAAATGCGAGGATTTCAATATTTTTCCCGTGAAGGTGAAGAATGCGAGTTCATTTCTTACGAAAATTAATAATGTTTTGATAAATTATTTATATTAATTGTAATTATTTAATAAAAAGTAACTAAAATTAATTAACTGTTGACCTAAGTAAGAATTGACTTAATTTTTTTTAATGTTACTTGTTTTTAATCATAAAAGTTATTTAATTTAAATAATTCCTTTGCCTTTAAGAATATTAATATAGCCTTAAGAATTATTGTTAGTTCATTTTTAAAAACTTCTACTGTATGACAATTGATGTTAATACGGGTTTTATCCCATATTTATTTATTTGGTAAATTCGATTGATTTTTAATGGTTTAAACAGAGTTTTAGCAGTTTAATTAAAATTGAAATCGACAAGCAGTAGCTCGATCGGTAAAATGCGAGAATTTCAATATTTTTCTCGTGAAGGAGAAGAATGCGAGTTCAGTTCTCACCAAAATCCATCATTTTTTGATAAATTATTTATATTAATTATAATTATTTAATAAAAAGAAACTAAAATATAAATTTTCTTTGTTGACCTAAGTAGGAATTGACTTAATTTTTTTATATTGTTTTTAATCATAAAATTTAAATAATTTAAATAATCCCCTTGTCATCAACATTTATAGTGCCAGAAACTAAAATAAAAATCTCTATACTTGCGTGTTCATGAATTATAAGCTATTTTTATGATTCATTTCAAAATTACAACAGGATTATTTTAGCAATTTTGAGCCATGGTCGGATGACGAAGATGGGACAAGAGGTCGGCAACTTATTCTTCCTACTTCTACACCACAGTATGCTGAGATCCCTCTACGACGGATTAAAAAAAATATCACTTAAGCAAACGAGAGATTACTTAGTATGAGTTTGTCAAAATGAGTTTCGAGTCAGGAACTCACTAACTCTGAAACCAGAATTCACTAAGGAGCCATTACAAATTCGATTACTTGCAGAAACGCAAGGTACATTTTGAATTTAAGAATTTTTGCTTGTGTTGGCAATAAAAAAAATCTTCAGATAGTACAAATTTTAAAATTTCATTTTGTTTTAGAAAAAGGAAACTTAATTAGTTGCATTAATTTCATCAAGTAAACAAGATTTCGTATGAAATACAAAAGTGCCCCCCCCCTTATTTAATGCATTTTTTGATTGTTTAGTAACAACATCGGTAAAACCTCCTTTTCTTACTTTTTTTACTCAACAAAGACAAATGTTATCACAATTGAACTATAAATGAGTTACTCAATAAATTGCTGAATATTAATTTTTACATTATTTTTATGGTGAATTATTTCAAATGAAACACTCAACAATCATTACGTAAATGTAATTTTTCATTTGCACCAGGCTGACGGAGAAGTACTGTGGCATAAAATGATTAAAACATTGGCGCCATTTAACGTGGCATCTGTACTGCAAACCAAAAAACGGTAGATCTGCCTTTGATTCCTTCATATTTCGAAGCCAAATTTGGCGAAAGGGGGAAATAAATGAACTTCGTCCCGAGCCTGTTTAGTTACAACGCATCTGAATATGAGTTTCACATCTCAAGTCACATAATAGCTCTCATATTATCAAATCGGAGTTTGAAAAATTGAAGTGCATTAATAACATTTTACTACTTTAAAAAATCACTAGGCTGAAAACTCTCGAAATAGAACCTGAGTACTTCATCCTCGCCAAAACCAACAAATCGGGAGGGAAACCCCACAGAGAAAGACCATCTCCAACTCTGGCAAAAAGGGCTGGGCTGAGATGATTTAACTTTTTGATGCTTTTATTAATTCCAAGGCACCTCCCAGATAAAATATCGTCTTCTCCAATGAAAATATAATTAGTGCAAACTCGCCATCAGGTTGGGGACCTCACCTCGTTGTTTCAGTTATGGATGGTGGCGAGTGAAGTCCAAATAGAACCTCTTCGCAATCGATCAAGGTGGGATTGCTGCTGAGTGGAGGTGCCTTGAGTCAAGTGGTGCTTACTTTCGGGGATGGGTGCGGTCCGGCCCGAAGAACAATATTTATTTTCATCTCCTTTTGGAGTGACAAGCATGGATACGGCCACCTTTTATCGAGTTTCGAGTGCGGAAACTGGAGGAGGGGAGCTAATTTGGACTTGGGAGGTGTATCGAACTGGAGGAGAGGGGGGATTGAAAAAGGGAGGATTGTCACTGTAGCTAGATTTTTTGTGCGGTTAAATATGGATGATGAACCATTTTTGTACGCGTAGCTATTAAATTTTGTTTTTTGGAGCTTGAAAAAACTCTTGAAACTAAAAATATGAGATCTGAAAGTTCTGTTAGGGTAGATGTAATTGGTAATAATACATTCCAGAATGAAACCGAGATTGAAATATATTTCTTAATAGATGCAGTTCTATACGTCTATCTATCTATATCTATAAATAAATTTTGCCGGCATCTTAGCATAGAGATAGCGAGTCTTCCCCTTGATCTGGTTGTCCTGGGTTCGAGCATGGTTGTTCTATGTTCTATGTGCCGCCTCCCTTTGTAAATAGAGATTGTGCAAGCAAATGTCATGAGTGAGTAGCAAAAAGTCATACTCTTGGCTCTAGTTGGCACTACTTCAAAACAAGAGACGTTCATTGCAGCTTAAAAACCGCGGAAGACTCAACGAAGCTTGTCCATGGCAAGTGCCATTAGAAACAACAACAACGTCAAAAAATCATGCAAGCAATACGTTTTATTCGCTTTGTTGTTGTTGTTGTTACTTATGGCACTTGCCATGGACAAGCCCCGCTGATATATCAGCAGATTTTACGCCGGAGATATGCGTTTCATGTTTTACACGTAGCGCCATCTAGGGTCAAGAGTACGACTTAGCTACACACACGTCACAACTCGTTTTAAGAGGCAGACTTCATTCATGCATCTCAGATCGCAATTTAGACCTGGAACAGAGAACGATCACCTCTGACCCAGTACCCCCAGTGATATTACTCTCGATATGGAGGACTTTGTGACCACGAACAGATTTAACGAGCGCCAATCCCACACACTCGGGGAATCTTTTGGCCGGTGAACTTCGAACCCGTAACCTAAGGAGTACGAGTCCAACGCTCTACCAACCAGGCCATCCCGGCCCATTCGCTTTGCGAATGGTGGATAGCGAGTCACCTGATAATAACTTTTGAGGTTTGTTCTAACATTACAATCAGGAATATTTAATGAAAATTATTATTACGTTTTAGTACGTATTTAAATTTTCACTTGAAATCGTGAAAAAAAGAGAAAAAAATGTATATGCTTTAACAAATATTTATAAATCTAAATTTATTAACAAAACAGTTTAAAGCAATATTATTTGTAAGTTCTATTTTTAGAGATGTCGTTCGTGGCAACAATATGGATAACTTTTTTCTGATAATGTAACTTTTTCCGTCTCTTGGCTACCAATTGTCTCAATGCAGGTACTAACTTTGCACTTCTTTAAAAATAGTTGTGAAGTGTCCAGTGATCTCAGATGAAGAAAAAACACGAAGAAAGGACGACTAAAATCTGCAAATCTCAAAAGAAAAACTGATTATGAATCAGTTACTTTGGCGGCTAAACTTGAAAAATTGAGCCAATATTGAGATATTAGCAATATAAACAAGGAATGTTTTCATTGAGGGGATTTGAGTTTTGAAACAGAAATAAGCCAATCAGCATATTCATTGGAAAGATTAAGCTTGGACGAATGACCAGTGGAGTTTAAAAACATTCTAACTGGAACAGGCATAGTACCGGCCAACACAGGAATTGACGACCGAAAGATAGCAAGGGCACACACGCGTACACACACACACACACACACACACACACACACACACACACACACACA
>JAOUZG010009324.1:1710166-1720277 GCA_026289955.1 Argiope argentata
ACACACACACACACACACACACACACACACACACACACACACACACAATCTCAATATACACTATTCAATGCATGTATATGTATGTTTGAAACAGACTGATTTTCAAACAATCGGTGTAATGATGATGCATTTTCATATGCTTATTTCTTTTTTACTGCATTGCTTATTAAACATCTAATAAGAGTAACCAGTTCACCCATTCTTCGTCTGCTTTAAGAGGAAATAAATTGGTTAGAAATGTTTAGAATGTACCTTTTATGTACCTATTTAAAAAAAAAACTGAAGTTGTACAATGTTAGAGGTTTTATAAATAATATTAATTACTCATTTATTAATTATATATTTAGTATTAAAATTATATAAATATAATATTATATTTATTCCCACCATTACGTGTCGAAATAAAATTACAAAAATATACGAATTAAAGTTTCGCAAATAATAAATAAACTAACAATACACAAAATAAATAAACTCTAGTTCCATCTACCAAGTGTAAAATATCGAATTTATACAGCGAATAGCTCGAACTATAGTTCCATGTTTTAAGTGCAAAATATTAAATTTATATGCCTAACGATTCAAACTATATATGTATGTCCCAAGCATAAAATAATAAATTAATACTGCAAATTATTCAAGCTATAATTTCATAACTAAGAATCAAGTATTAAATTGTTATAGAAAACTGATACTAAAAAGAAAAGAAAACTAATATTAAAACTAAATAATAATTCCACGTACCATATATAAAATGGCATATAAATAATCAATGTATATTTCCATGAATTAAACATATATTATTTCAATTGAACTGCAGTTATATATTTCTCAATTAATTATGTTATGAATGAAGCTGAATTTTTTTAATGAATAATCTTACACTGAACATTTATTTTACAGCAAGAAAAATATCTAATATTTCAGATCATTCATTTTACTTCAGTATATTTTCGGTTCTTTTTCATTCTTAAAATAAAAGAATTCCTTATTTTTATTATAAAAAATTAATCATTTTCCTGTAGAGAACGGAGCTAATTTTTTTCTTCATTAATTGAAAATCTCTTGGAGTTTCTACGTTTATTTCTGAAACCAATTCATCATTCCGAATTTTCATTTGTTTCTCTCCCACCACCACCACTGCATAAAATAATGATAAGAAAGCAAATTTAAGATTATTTTTAAAATAAAAAAATACAATAGAAAAAGAACTCCCATTTTGATTAAAAACTGTACTGATTCTTTTTATACTTCTTCCAGTTGGTTTTGAAACATTGTTTAGATAACAGGAAATAAATAATCAGAATGTAACTGATTTTTTTCCGGTATCCATTGTTTGTAGCACATTAAATAATGAGTGCTTCAGAAACGTATTATTTGTTAATGCCTCGTATAAACAAAACACAAAAAATTTCAATCAATGTTTTATCCATTAAAAAAAAAAAAGAACAATTTCTCGAATTTTAATCTAAAGTTCCATTGTTTCACCTTACAATGTATAAAAATATCGGTATTAATATATAAAAAATTATTTACCACAAAAGTGGACCATTGAGATCAATCTTAAGAAAATCTCAAAGCAAGAACAAGATTGATAATTCTTTTGAAGAAGTGGGATAAAAAAGTTCAAAATTAGAAGGAAGCCAGTTAAGCGAATCAGATCTGTAAACAACAACAGTAGTAATAATAATAATAATAAGCCTAAAAAGCAGATAACAGTCCCTTATATTCTTGACTTACCCCCTCCCCCCCTCCACTACTTAAGCTGTCGTAACCTGCAATGCTTGCTGGAAGAAAGTTTTTTTTTTTCACTTTCTTCTTTTCATATTTCTGTTTTATGACTATTTTTTTCTCCTTTCTTGTCGTCTTGCGAAAGGCTTTTCAAAAAGCCACGACAAGAAAAAGAATTTGGAATCAGCGTCAAGTCAAGGCTTTGACCTGTCATAGAAGAATCTAAAATCCGGTATAAAGGAGGGGAAAAAATATAAAAAAAAATAAAACAATGGAAGGAAGAATAAGCAATAAGTAAAGATCAAGAAGCAGGAAGGAAAAAAAAGATTTTTATGAATTCCACGATGAGGAATTGCTGTGAGCCAGGAGGAAAATTTGTGAGTAAATAGAGCTGTTCCGAATTTGTGAGTAAATGGAGCTAATGTAATATTCCCCCGAAAAATTATTTCACTAGTTTCTTATGCTTTTTTTTTCTGTAGACGAGAACAATAATTTCAAAAATATAAACAGGAATTTACTACAAATTATACTCCATTTCACATACACAATTGAAAATATTGATAATATTATTTTTATGAAAAAAAAATCAATTTTTTAAAGTGTAAAATTTATGGAAAAAAGTACCTCTCAATAAAACTGGCATCAATGAATGACAGATTGTAAAAAGAATATATAATTTTAAATATTTTAAGATTATATTAATAACAGAAGATTAAAACATCTCGAATACTTAACATAAAGTTGTGAATGTGCCTTAAGTAATATCGTTCATGTGTAAGTAAGCAATCAATAATCAACTATATATAGGTCCTCAATAATCAACAATTGCAATGAATTGCTATTAAAATACGAAATGCTATCAAAAATATAATACCCCTCCTCTCTCTCTCTCTATGCGTGTGTGTGTGTGTAATAATATTTTAAAATCTTATTTAAACTTCATTTACTTCCTACTTTTTAGCCTAATGCAGTTGATATCAAAGTCATTCTAAAATATTCTCCTATTTCCTGATCTCATTTCACTTTTCCTATTTAATTAATTTAATAGAAATGTTGTAAAATTGCTGAATCGGCTAAAAGCCGACAAGTTTCCACACCCCGAGTAAAGGGGTAAAATACTGCCCAGCTAAGCACATTCCTTTAAAAGATCCCTATGATTCCCTTACTTGTGTTTGACACAAGTGGGAAATCCTTATTGAAATATCACATTTTTATAATCATAGGGATAAAATTTTCATAAGCTTGTAAATAATGCATGTCTCTCGTGATGCAATAAGATGAACTTAATAATACAAAATATGCTTCTCTGTTTTCGGCTTCGTTTATATATATATATATATATATATATATATATATATATGGACTTGAATGAAGACGTGATAAATATGGCCACTTTTAAATGTAAAAAAAATAAATTCCAAACGAATATTTCTGATTACTCTATTTCTTTGGAACGTTTCTTTTAGCCGCAGACCATTTCTAATTGTGTTTTCGTGCTCACCGTGTCAATAAAATCTCTATTCAGCCAGATGAAGAGATTTGTGAAAGAAATCAAGAAATAGGTTCAAACAGAGAGCCTAATATCTGGAAATGGGCTTAACCATTGGTAAATAGGTAATCGCTATGACTTACCTATAGTTAATGATTATTACAATTAACTATTATTTCAAGTCTTATTTCACGTCACTTTAGGGCGTTACTTTAAAATTAAAAAAAAATTATCTTTGTCATTTTATAAATTTCAGTATGTGCAATTTTTAATATTTTTTTAAATAATTTAATTTTCATATAATTTATAAAAATATTTTTTATCGCAAGATGAAATTTAAACTCATTCATCAAAAGCATATAAATGCATGCTTTTTTAAAAGTTAAAATCAAGATTTAAAAATTTGCTATTTTTGGGCACTAACTCTGAGATAGGAATTTTATTTCCGCTTTTATATCGTACTTCAGTTTTTTTTTATAACATCGCAAAGTTTTTTTTATAAAACACTCGCAGTAATTTATAGTTACATTAGTGTTTATATGAAGCGCAGTTAACATAAATTCATGCTTTTCAGGTGTACCAAATAAGAAAGTAAACCGAAAAAGAAATGCCTTCCATACATTCCGTTCAACAACGTGAAAAGTATTTTAGGTGAACATATTGGTCTACAAAAGCGGCAAACATTTACAAGAAATGAACATTTATATGAGATAATTACCTTCAAATTTAATTGATTGCTATTATTCCATAAAGAAGATCTATTGCCTAGGCAGGTAGAAAAAGTAATTAATCATTTTCTCTTAATTAAGCGTATTAATTAATTTTTTATGGCAAGCAAATAGATGGCATTTTTTGTATAAAAAAATTAGATAGCATTTTAATTTCATTAACTACTTTTAAATTAACCAGCTTTGTGAAGTTTTTAAATAAAATCAAAATCAAAACAAGCTTGCAACTAAATAGCGTTCTCGGAATTATTATCAGCAAACAATTATTAAACTGGTATAAGTTTTGAATACAATAAGTAGCATTCATGAAACTAAAGATAAAAAAGTTTTAAATTAACTTGGACATTTTATTCCTTGATATCTTCTTAAAAGATAAATTGACAAAAAGGGATTTTTAAACGTTTTTTAAATTCTTTTTAACCATATTTTCAGATTTCTTAATGAATAAAAAATTGATTGATTAGAAGTGTTAACAAAATGAAAAATTTTCTATTTCACAAAATATAAAAGAATAAAATCTCTTATCTCTTATCTCTATTATCTTATCTTGATTAAGAATTGAAGATTTTCAGATTAGATATTAATTAATTTAGAAAAAAATGAAGACTTGACAGATTCTATGGTCTTAGATAAGCATGGAAAAAAATACTGATACTGAAATTGATAAGTTTTATATAAATAAATGAAACAAATCTTTTCATCTTAATATTTAATTGTTTGACATTGAGTGAATTTGCTTTAAAAATATGATTCCATTTTTGACCACTATTAATTTTTAAATTTGATTTCAATTCACGTTGAAAATAATAATTATTTTTATAATATTTGTATTTGAATTCTCAAAATATCAAATTATTTAAATCACATTTTTTAAGTAATGAATTTTTATTGAATTTCATGAAGACGGATCAATAAAAACGCATATTTTTATTGAATTTCCATAGGAAGGACCAATAATTAAGTATATTTAATCAAGTTAAAATGATTAAATGTGTTTAATCAAGATATCGTTATACGTTCATATTTTTACATATTATAAAAATATTAAATTGTATAATAATTGCATAGTATATTAATAAATTTAAATATATTATTAAATCAAATAATTAAATATATTTAATTGTTATTAAATGTATTTTTTACACTAATTAAATTTTTTAAATTAAAAAAATGTAAATACGATTATAGATTATTAGATCAAATTATAAAGATAAAAAACTGTAAAAGGCATAATATTTTAATCATATTAGAAGGCTTGAAAAAACAAATAATTAAATATTAAATTTCATCGTTTAGTGAAAGGCCTATTTTATTTAAATTTTAGCAATCTGAATTATACAAGAAATTTCAACTATCTGAATTATACAAAAAATTTAAAAATGCAAATATCTTTTCAAAATAAAATCGTCTGATTTTCTTTACGTGCAGCTTTAAAACATATCCAGAAACTTATGAAGAAAATTTTAACATTCTATCAGCATTTTAAATAAAATATAAATCGGCCATAAATACAACAATTAATTATTATTTTAAATTCATACGAATTTTTTCTGTGCAGTGCTAAACAAAATCCAGAAACTTAAGAAGTAAACTTTAACATTCTAATAAATTTTACATCAATACAATCATTGATTACTATTTTAAATTCATCTGAATTTTTCTGTACAGCACTAAAACAAATCCAGAAAATTAATAATAACACTTTAACTTTCTAATGAATTGTACATCAATATAATCATTGATTACTATTTTAAATTAATCTGATCTTTTCTGTACAGTACTAAAACAAATCCAGAAAGTTAGTAATAAAACTTTAACTTTCTAATGAATTGTACATCAATATAATCATTGATTACTATTTTAAATTCATCTGATCTTTTCTGTACAGTACTAAAACAAATCCAGGAACTTATGAAGAAATTTTTAACATTCTATCAGCATTTTAAATAAAATATAAATCGGCCATAAATACAACCATTAATTATTATTTCAAATTCATACGAATTTTTTCTGTACAGTACTAAACCAAATCCAGAAACTTAAGAAGTAAACTTTAACTTTCTAATGAATTGTACATCAATACAATCATCGATTACTATTTTAAATTCATCCGAATTTTTCTGTACAGTACTAAAACAAATCCAGAAAATTATGAAGAAAGTTTTAACATTCTATCAACATTTTAAATAAAATACAATCCACCCATCAATACAATCATTAATTACTATTTTAAAGAATTTTTAATCGTTTTTTATTGACTTGTAATCCTGTGTCAAGCCATTGAGAAAACTTATTACACTTAACAAAGAAGAAACAAGAAAAGCAAACGCTAATTAGTGTGGTGAGAATAATTTTAATTAGTTTCTTAGATTTCCCACTTTAATCAGCAAGCTAAAGTTTTATTTTATTCGGATTGCTTTTTCAGATTTAAGATTGCAGAATTTTTCCGCTCTCTCATTCGAAGAGGGATTTAGTTTTAAAATGATTTTTTTTACCACTGTCGCCGCTAATTGGTAAGATTATTTGAAAAGGTCCCGAGCCATGGCACAGATTACTGGGTTTTAATAAATAAACTTATAATGAATCGAAAAATGTTCCAAAAGCTGTGTCCTTACCTGGTGAATAATTTCAATGAGTATTAAATTCTGTTTCTTACCTGAAAAGGAAAATAAAACAATAAATGAAATAAATAACAAAGAAATGTTGAATTTATTTAAAACACATCTTTTTTTTAATCAAAAATGTTTCGTTAGCTAAATATTTACTAAAAAGCAGTTTTTTTTACTTAAGTAATTAAAACACTTTCTAAAACTAAATTAAGAAGAAAAATGAGCTGAAAAATAATAATAAAAGAAATAACACATTTCTTAACGAAGAATTGAATGTTTATTATTTTTATGTTGTATTTTATTTTAATTGCGGCGCAAAATGAAAAAAAATAAAGAATGAAACGCAGATACATAAAAAAATGATATAAAATCAGTGAATACATAGTTACAAAATAAAGATTTTTTTTATTCAACTTAAATTAACTAAATCCTGCTTCAGTTACGGCTTTAAATTCGATTAATGCTGAATACATTAATATTTCAAATAATAATATAACGAAAGAAAAAAAACTACTAAAAACGTTTTGTCCACATTTAGATTTTTTAAACTTCTTTTATGCTTTTCACATTTATTTCCCACAAAAGTGCAACGTTAAATAGAAATTCATTGCATATTTACTGTTAATTTTCCTCTGTAAAATGTACAGAGTGTTCCAAAAGTTTATTTAAAAATGGCTACCGGAACAAGAAAAAATTTACTTATCAGTAAAAGTATGCTTGTAAGTAAACTGATATACGTCATACAATGTTAAAGTTCAGAAACAATAACACATTTCAATGAATAAAAAAATTACGGAGCTTGCAAAATTTTGATAAATTTCAAATTAATGACTTTAGCTTTGCTTTATACTTTATATAATTATACTTTTAATCTATGACATATAGCTTAATTTTGTAGAATATGTAGGGTGTTTCAGTGAAAATTTAGTGGTAAAAGGAAATTATATAAGAATTAGTTACAACATACACTACAGGTTTAGGGACAACAAATTAATAAAAAAAATAATACGAATATCTGAATAAAACGATTATTTCTTCAAGTGGTCAACGCTTTGAACATCATTCTCCTCCTCATGATTTGTTGGTTTGTTACACCCTGTTTATTATTGCACCTACCATTTTGGCTGTCGTATCATTATATATATATATATATATACAGGGTGTCCAAAAAATTCCCGTACTGATGATTTGTGAATTTATTTTACAAAAACAATAGGTTTAAAAAGAATTATTTTTATGCCAATGATAAAAAGCACTTTTAACATAACTAAGGAAAAAATTCTGAACTTACATTTATAATAAATGTACAAAATGTCCACCCCTTTCTTGGAGACAAAGCTGAACTCGTTTGCGCATGTTTTCGAAACGCGTTTTAACATGCTAGGAGTGATTTCTTGTATCCTTTGGGTAATTGCGATTTTCAAATCATCTATTGTTCGAGGATCACCTTCATAAATTTTGTCCTTTAAATATCCTCACAGAAAAAAGTCCGGGATGGTCAGATCAGGGGATCGAGGTGGCCATAGATTTTTTGAGATAAGTCAATCGCCGAAAAATGCTTCAATCATGTCCATGGTTTCATTACTCGTATGCAAAAATTTAATATACTTGAAAAAAAATCAAGGAAAAAGATTTTTTTAAATTTGGAGTATGGGAACTTTGTGGACACCCGGCATATATATATATATATATATATATATATATATATATATATAATCTCAATTTATATTTTATAGGTGAATTAAACATAATAAATCGAAGTCCTATTATCAATTTTACTTCACTGCAATAAAATATCAGATTAAAAATCAGTAAATATTTTTATGGTATGAAACAAACTAAAAAAACACATTTTGTTTTTGAATACATTAAATGTTTCATAAAATTTTTAGCCGATTTTAATATATATTTAATATGAAAAACACAATATGGAAGCTGATATTAATTTTACATCTTATATTTACATCGTCCCATAAAATACAAAGTGAAAAATCACTGAATTTAATTTAAATTATAAACATTGAAAATGCATCATTGAAGACATTTATTAACGGTGGAGTATATGATACACTTTTAAAGACTCGTAGCAAAAGTGCGAAGTAACAAAAGTTAATAAAAAAATGAGCGTGTAACGAACCGACCAGTACTTTTGCGCAAAAATAAATAAAGGCAAAACTCTATTAACGAAGTAAAAAAGAGCAATTTTCTCGATTAAAAATCCAATCACATTTCTTCTGCATACCTTCTATATCCCCTTCTCTTACATAACCAAAACAAAAACAAACAAAAAAAATCTTATAAAACACTTTATTCCGTGGCCTAAAGAAAGTACAGCAGATTACGATTAAAACCGAGGCCGGGCTCTGTCGATTTTAATAAAATACGGAGATGAGGTCCTCATTTTTCGCTTTCGCTAAAAAACTTTGCAAAAAGAAGAAAAAAAAATCAATAAAAAGTCATAAAGATAACTTCCAAGCCGAGGGGAAGGGTACTTACTTATGAATTTCAATGATGCAGACTTAGTTTTTCAAATAAATAAGGTGCATAACGGAGTAGAAAGAAAAAAAATGGCCTCCTGGATCGCCTCGTTTAAATCTCTTTGAAACATGGGCACGAAATCTTGCAAGATAAATGGCGGCAACTTCCCGTTTTTAAGATATCGAAAGCTGCCCCCGCTTTAGTTAAGATTCATACCTTGTAATAAATACACACACGCAATAAGATCAATAAATACTCGAACACTTACGCGGCAATTACTCCCAGCAATAATACGTGTCGGGAAGTGAGCATTCGTAGATTTATTACCCCACGAGTGAGAGTAATTTTTCGAGCGAGGTGGATTAAATTCCCGACTTTCGTGAGGGCTGTTTTCGAGGAAAAAAAGTTTGAAGGGGGTTGTTAAAGATTTACTGATAGGTATCTAGATCCGTTAATTTAGTTGTGAATTGCACTTAAGAGCGGTTTTAACGGAGCTGTTTAATGGTGTAGTTAAGTTTGTGAAATGAAATTGTAGAGACTCCGTACGTGATAAGTCATTTATCAATAGATAGTCATTAAATGGTTTCATCCGTGCGGATACCGGCTCCCTGATTTATTTTATTTTTATATATTTTTTCTGCTTTACGAAATATTCAGAGATATTATTGTCTCACTGAATATGATACTGGGATAGTATTATTGATTCTCTGAATCCAATATTGAGATTGTATTGTCTCTCTGAATCTAATATGGTGATAGTATTGATTCTCTGAGTCTAATATTGAGATAGTATTGTAACTCTGATCTAATATTGAGATAGTTTTGTCGCTCTGAATCTAATGTTGATATAATATTGATTCTCTGAGTCTAATGTTGAGATAGTATTATTGATTCCATAAGTCTAATACTGAGTTAGTATTATTGATTCTGTGAGTTTAATATTGAAATAGTATTATTGATTCCCTGAGTCTAATATTGAGATAGTATTGTTGATGATCTAATATTGAGATAGTATTGTTGATGTTCTAATATTGAGATAGTATTGTCTTTCTGAATCTAATATTGAGATAGTATTG
>JAOUZG010009324.1:1720287-1734085 GCA_026289955.1 Argiope argentata
TATTGAGATAGTATTGTCTTTCTGAATCTAATATTGAGATAGTATTGATTCTATGAGTCTAAAATTGAGATAGTATTATTGATTCTCTGAGTTTAGTATTGAGATAGTATTATTGATTCTCTGTATCTAATACGATGGTCGAATATCTGGTAATCGAAAGCGGTTGGTTGTTTATAATCTATAAATATTTAAAGAATTATGTGAATTTTTAAGTGAATCAGAAAAAGAACGCATTTCCAAGATGAAAGATGTTATCCAATTAATTAATGGAACAGAAAAAATTTGCAGTTAATTTTCTCCTTCTGTAGAATAAATAAGAAAGTATTGTAGAATAAATAGAGAAAAATACCAACTAATCCATTGATACTAATTGAGACACCCGAGGGCAGATGATTTTCCACCATTTCTTCTTCATCATCTCCAGAGATAAAAATGGACGCCGAGATTTATAAGGCAGAGCAGCAGAGATAAGTCACATCTCAACTGGTTTCCTGCTCTGGAGACGAATCGGGGGAAATCGAAAGTGTGTCACTTGGGATTTAGTCCCGCATCGTCTCACCCCTTCATCAAAGAATTCTTGAAGGAGGGGAAACTTGCTAGGAGCACGTCTTCCCGGTCATCTAAGATATCGCACGCCTTCGCGGCTCTCAATATTTTCTCGCCATTAGTTAGCTCGGGAGTAGTTTGGAACAGATAGATTTGTCATATCCCTAGATATTAGTCATTTCTGACTTTTGGCTCGAGTCATCCATGGTGTGGTTAAAAAAGAGATTTTAGCAGACTTGTTGCAGAGCTGGCGAAAAAATTATAAGATTTGAAGATTGCATATAAAGTTATTTGGTTTTTATTTAGTGATATTAGATTTTTTTCTTAAATAAAAGTTTTTTTACTTTGCAGCGGTTTCTACGAAGCTTATTCACCAACCCTCTGATAAATATACTTGGGAACATTAATCAGAGATTGAAACCGCCTATGAGTGAACTATTTTTGGCGATTAATCACTAAAATTTGAAATTTGAATGTGTATTTTGGCGTTTTTTTACCATTCGAATAAAAAAAAATTAACTTAGAATGCAATTGTATTAAAAATCAAATACCAATTCCATATAGTTAATTTATCGCCTTTTAGGGTTACCATGTTAATGCAGAATGTTCAGGTCGACAGATTGCCAACCCCTTGATGGATTTGATTCCAAATTTAGCGCATATCTAGAAGTTAAATTTTCATATCAATTTTGTCATTCAGCTCTCTTGATTATGTAATTATCATGCTAAAACATTCAGAGAGCCGGGCACAATGGATTTTGTTTAAAACTAAAAAAATCAAAAGAGCCAGAGGAATAAAAGTCTGTACACAGATTTAACATCAATAGAGTAGACATCTGTTACCCTCTAGGACTAAATCAACAACGGCCTCATAATCTTTCGGCTTGTTATTTCAAAAACATGTAAGTTAGCTAGGTTTATTAACACGAATACACAGACAGCAATTATATAGGACGTACACAAACAGCACATTTAGAACAAACAGCAAATAACAAGTAATAATCGGTATATAACAACAACAACAGCTCACAAAGCAGCTAGACAGAACTCAGTGGGAAGGAAGAATCCAGGTAAATATTATCTACAGTATCTCTACACGTCTGCTATTCCCCACTGTCTCCTAGCTTTAGTTCTATACAACTGTCGATTCACTACTTTACGAATGGCCACTCCATACACAACTCGATGTTGTTTCTATAATAAACTCCATGATTCGGCAAACAGGTCAAATTCACCAATGACTTGAGCTCCATTCAGAGTTTGCGCTTCGCTGGACGGACCAACTAATTCACCATTAAATTGCCATAAAACTCTATACTATGAGGTGAATGTCTTCATCTTAGACTATCTTCCTTTTAAGTTTCTGGATCAGAGCAGAGAAGGTTCTTGAACCTTCAAGCATATCTTGGCTCCTATTGGTCCTGTTGCCAAAATTCTTGAATATTCTATTATCATTCACTTTGTCATCAAGCGTAGGGGTCACATACGGTAGCGTAGGGCGAACAACATACAGTAGTGCTGATCGCAAAACTGTCTTTCCTACAATGGAACTAACAATGCTGAAAGCAATATTACAGATTCTTAACAATATACAATTCAATGGCGCAGAGCACGTATGTAAGTCTGCAGGAGATATAATTCCAAGAATGAGTTTTTAGGGCAGCGTACAGATTTATAGCGTAAGAAGCGTAAAGATTTATCAAATTTTTAAAAACATAATTTTTTTGACAGTTATAATACTTTCTCTGGGTATATTTTGTAAAATTAATATATATGAAACTTAATGCGTTTAAACTTTTATATATAAAATTGACCTTTCACAAAGCGCTATGATCAACTGCAAGTTAGAGGCGTTTCAACTTGTATTAATTCTTCTAATGTTGCAAGTCCTATACAATACAATATCTTGTTATGTTATATTTCGGTACTTATATATTAGACCTTCGACACCAACTGTCGCCAACGGTTCAGTAACTCATTGGTGACGGATTCAAATTTGGCGATAAACTGTCGACGCCAACGAAACGAACAAAATGACGGATGACAGTTAAGGGTTTGAACAATTTTTTAAATAATGGTGGTTTAGCAACTCATTGGCGACACCTTCAAATTTGGCGATAAACATCGAAGGTCTAATACGCAAGTACCATATTTCATATGTTTCATGGGAATTCACAATATATGAAATTCACTTTAATCCTGCTTCTCAATGAAATAGTAAAAAAAAAAACTAGTAATAAAACGGTATAGAAATAAAAATATTTGATTACAACATCAATTTAAATAACAGCGCATATACAGTGTTTCTGAATTTATTAGCAAATAAAGCAAGGGAGCTCAATAAATATTTTTCAAGAAATGAGCTCCATTTCCAATCATTTTCAAAAGAAGGAAAATGACTGTTTTAAAAATTTACTTTACATTCATATCAAGTTTAAATTCAAACGTTCAAGAATAAAAATTGGAAATGCATTAAGCTGCAATTCAAATATCAAATTTAAAACCAGGAAAAGTAAATAAATAATATTAGAGTGAAAATACTTTTTAAATGTTTGTTCAACACTCTTAAGCCTAGCAAACTAATAAACGTTAAGGTTCATTTGATTAGAAACGTAAAAGTCGTTGAAGGAATCAAAATGGAGTGCTTAAGCAAACAGAAGAAGGTGGACTTCGTTCGACAAAATTTAACAAATACAAAAACTTATATTCCGCGATCCATTGATGTGATAAATTTACGAAAGAGATAAAATAAAAACACAAAGAAAAAAGAAAGAAATCAAAATAAAACAAATACTTAAGACTCCAGACTATGACTTATTGACACAAGGTTACAAAGAAACACAAACACAAAATTCCGGTATCCGAATGTAATGTTTAACAAGATTCTAAATTCGAAACTGGGTAAACCTCTCAGAAAAACACCTTACCGGCTTCGCAAAAAAAAGACGAGAAATCTTCCATTGCGTTGCTGCTGTTTTTTTTAAGTCGCCCTCCCCCCTTTGCTTGTAAAGGCTGGTCACGTATCATAGCTTGATAGTAGGAGTCAGAAGTATTTACTTTTACGAGGGCAGTGCCACCCATGGATTAAATCCCCTTCCCACCCACCCCCACAGTCATGCACGACTAAAAGATAAACCTTGGTTATGTGCTTTGACTTAAGCGTCTGTCGTTCAGCTGGCCAAGATAGGACGTGCCCCTCAGCATAAAACTCCGGCCTAACTGTAACCGTCGCCTTCCACAGATACCATGTTGAATGAAATGTTTCGGTATAGTACCTCTCTCATCTAAGATATATTTTTCGAATCACGATTACTGGAATACCTCAGATTTAGATGTGGGGATGTGCATGCAAATGTTGATGTAATGTTTGTGCGCATGACTTTATTTTTAATCTGACTGTAAAAACTGAGTGCATGACTTTATTTTTATGTGACTAACGGTGACTAACTTTATGTGACTAACTTTATTTTTATGTGACTACTTCGTCGGATACGAAATGTAAAGAAAATATTGTAAACCTCAAAAAAATTCCAACTCCGGATTCTGACGAATCTTCATGTTTCAGACGTCCCACAGTCCAAAAAACGCTTTTTTGGAAAATGTCCGCCTGTCTGTCTTTGGTAAGGATAACTCAAAAACGCTTTGCTCTAGACATATGAAATTTGACACGGTTTTTTCATAAAATTTACAGATTTCTATCAAATTTTGGGTAAAACCTGCCCATAGAAAGTCTGTCTGAATGGACTGTTCGAATATTAGTTAGCATGATGACTAAAAAACCAAAACAGCTGCAGGGACAAAAGTTGGAGCACAGATTTTACATCTATAGAGTAGACATCTGTCAATCTTTGAGACAAAATCAAGAATGGGCTGATCGTCTGTCAGTCTGTTCATTCAGAAACATATAAGAGTGACAGCTGAAAAATGCAATAACATAGGCATAAGAAATTTGGTAGAACATTACCCGTTTCCTGTCAGATTTTTGTTTGAGTTCGAAAAACCAATTTTGAAAATATGCCTGTAAGTCTATGCTTAAACTAGATATCTCACAAACCCTTTGAGCTAGATGATTGAAACCTGATATATGTAATTACGATTAAGTTTGTGGTGTTTTTATCCAATTTTGAACGAAATTCATTTGAAGAAGTCGGTGTGTCTGGCAGTTCAAATTCAAGTGATCGCGATAATAATAGATTTACATATAAGAAAAAAAAGCATAGATGTATTTAAATAATTATGATTTTTTTCTTAACTAATTTTTGTTGTTTTATTTTAAATAAGTATGATTACTTTTTCTTTAAACAATTATGATTACTTTTTTCTATCCTAGATCATCTCATAGATCCACTTATAAGAAGAAAAAAATAGACACTTTCATCTAAATAATTACGATTGTTTTTTTCTTTCGTAGATCAGCGTATAGATCCACATTTATGGGAAAAAAAACATGGACATACACCATTTATATACTCGCGATTATTAAAATTAATTACGATTTTTTTCTTAAATAGTCATGGTTGCTTTTTCTTTTGTAGATCCGTGCACAGATCCGCAAGCAATTATAATTGTGGATATGAAAAAAATATGGATATGAAATGAATATGGATATGAAAAATGGATATGAAAAAAATATTTAGTATTCAAGGTCTACATGAAAATTTTCTTTTTTTAAAACATAAATCTTCACAAATTCCAAATTTAAAGACGATCAGAACTTAAATCAACGTGTCGTTATTATCATAAGAATCAAGATAAATTCTGTCGAAAATATACTACTAGATAATGGAAATAGTCACGATGTATTCGAAAGAAACTACTCAACTTTTATTTCACAGGAGACCGAATCTTCCATGCGATCGAAGGATTTGCGTGAATATGGGCTATTTACTTAGGTATATTCGATTTAATGCAAGTTCTTCGTCTGCAATGCACATTCTTTTCGCGAAAGATAATGTACAAAGATGCGAACATTTCAGAGCGATGATTGTTACCTTGTTGCTGATGTCCAACACAAAGTATTCTGATTTAATAGTTGTTATCAACAAATATATAGGTAATGGTTTTTGATGATTTCACTTGATAAGAATCATCTCGAAATGATCGTAATGATAATATATAAAATATACTCTTTATATGGCATAATCTCTACCAATAATAAAGAAGATTGCTTGCGTGACTGTGTTTTAGCTCTATACCGGCAATATCGTCTGATGTTGAGCTCGTAAATATGACACATATACTTTGAACGAGTTTATATTCTCTACGAATATATGTAATGATGTTTTAAACTCTAATTTCAATTCTAATAAATTTCTTAAGTTTTGTCTTAATTTAGCTCATAGTAGCTTCATTCTAAAATGTTATATCCTGATCTCATTCTACCCTTTCTGTTTAATAAATCAAATGAAGTGTTGTAAAGGTAAGGCGTCTGATTTTTCGTGTAGAGGGATGGATAATAAATCACTGATGTAAGTGTATTCTTTTAAAGGATTCCTGCATTTCTCTTGTCAAAGGTCAACATAAGGTCAACACGTGTTCAAGTTCCTGTCAAAACTCAGCATGTGTCATATTTATGAGGATACCCTAGTATATAAGACTAGGTTAAATGATTTCGCCCTTTTATGCCTTGTACACTCCTTCATCTATAACCTTCGTCTGCTTTTGTGCCGTGCCTTCTGAGATGGAATAAAATGAAATTAAAAATACAACCTATCTTCCTGATTTTGACCACTAATCTGCAATGTGCTTCAAAATCAAAATTAATGTGGGTTACATTATTTATATATAATATAGAGATTTTAAATTATTGGTTGAGAGTAGATAGCAGAGTCGTGGCTGAAATCATGACAGAAGACAGGTTGCATTTTTAAGTTCGTTTTATTCCACCAGGGAAAGCATACATTATGTACAAGCAAAAGCGACGTGCACAACACAGAACAACACAAAACTAATTGACGAAAAAACTGATTAAATATTTATCCTTTTGAATTTATCCCTTTAGATTTCACTAGGGATATTTAAGGCATCACAATCACAGGTACAGCTCGTGCAAGGAAATCGTAGGGATCTTTTAATGGAATTTTACAAAGCTGGCTAATATCTGTCCCTACACTTGGAGTGTGGGAAAGTAGCCGGCGTTTAGCCGATTCAGCAATTTTACACAGCTTCTGTTGAAATAATTAACTAGAACAAGTGGAATGGATCAGGAAATAAGAGAATATTTTAGAATGAAGTTACTATGCCTAACTTAAATTGAAGATTAAGAAATGAATTTAAATTGAGAGTTTAAAATATCTTTATATGTGTGTGTGCGTGTGCACATTTATAATTGTAGAACAAATTTTACGAATTTTAAATAACTCTTAATTAATTAATGTAAAGGAAGAAAGAGTTATTAAAAATCGAAGTTTCAGTTTCCTTTTTAATCAAAAAAATATTTTTGCTAAAAACTTATTTTCCTTAATTTAGACATATTTCTCGCAAATGTTCAATGAAAATAAAATCAAGTTTTACTATTGATCAATCAATTAATTAATTTGACAAAAAAAAGCAGTTGAAAGGAATGGTCTCATTTCACAATGAAGGTTTGAAATTATCTTAAACTGAATTAAAACGAAATAACTTCTAGAGATAACGCTTCGTAAACAATAACATAATAATTCATAAAATAAAACCATTTAAAATTCTAAATTTTAGAAGTTTGCTTTGAGAAGAGAAACACAATTTTAATTACATATGCCAGTTTACAAATAAAAAATATATTTTCAAAATTAGTAAGATTTTAGATACAACGAAGTAATTTTTTTATCCCCATCTTTGAAATGATTTTTTTAAAAAAAATTATGATTTTAGCCCAAAATTTAAAAAAAAATATGGAGTATGGTAATTAATATCTCCATAAAATTAAAAAAAAGCAATAATAAAGCAAAAAAAGTTTGCATAAAGAGAAGGGAAATAATAAAAAAAACTTGTTTTCTGGAGTTCTATAACACTCAAAAAATATTTTTCGAAAATTCCACTGCTGTTTTTTTTCCGCACTTAATCGAGAGCTTTTCGCATATTAATGACTTAAACAAGGAAATCTAAAGACAAAAAATTTATTTAAGTAAAAACTGCATCCTTCTAGGAAAATAACTCGATAAAAAAAACAAACAAGAACAGGCAGAATGCTCATTTTTCTATCTTCTTTAAAAATCCGGTTTGCATATTTCTTCAAGATTTACTTCGTATTCTCAGATTATTTTTTTGTTATAAAAACAAGAAGAAAGAATTTTTTAAAAAAGAATTCATACGTAGTCGAATTGAAACCGTATCGAATAATTATCAAACTAGTGGCAATTAATAACGTGCTTATATAGAACACATTAAAAAAATAGCATTCTGAAATTTTTTTCGATAAAAAAATATTTGCTCATTACAAGTAGATAATTTTTTTGGAGTAAATGAAAAGAAAAAATTCCAGTCTTCTCGAAAACTTATGAATTTTAATTTTTCATATATAATACTTCAAATTATTATTTATGTATGCTTCAAAATTGATTGCACGAGTAACGAATTTTTAAATTTATGAATTCATTTTTTTATTCCAGACATTATTTGCCTAAGGAACTTTATTTGCTATATTGATTATTACAAATTCTGAATTTATTGGTCTATTTTTTTGAACAAATCTTGCAATTTTGGAAAATGAACAGATGACTATGTTTATTTTTGAACCATCAGCTAAGTTTTTATACTTCTCTGTAATATCTAAAGAAGGATAATGTTCTGCCTTAGAAGTTTAAGCTACGACATCAAAATTATCAGAAATCTGTTATGCACGCTGTATTTTCTGTGGAACAGAAATTTAATCTGATAATATTTCGGTTCCTGGCAGAGACATTACTATCTAGCGTTGGATGTATACTCTTTTTTTCTTAATTTATTTTTAAAATATCAAGCTTGCCTCAAAAATACAAATGTGGAAGTTGAGACCAAAGCGGCTGCCTCAAAATTCAGATCGTTCAAAAGAGATGGCTCAAAATTCAGATGATTCAAAAGAAATGGTTCAAAATTCAGATGATTCAAAAGAAATGGTTCAAAATTCAAATGGATCAAAAGAGATGGTTCAAAATTCAGATGATTCAAAACAGATGGTTCAAAATTCAGAAGGTTATTGTCAATTTTCTGTCACTATGTACGCTCGAAATAAAGTTAATATAGCTATAGAAAATTGAAAATAAGTTGAATAAATTTAACATTAAAAAATAAAATCTACGAGCTCAAATTTCAAGTTATCAGGTGAGAACATTATTCTTTTTAAGTAATTATTTGTCTTAATTAATTTAAGTCATTAACCAGTTTTAGCCGGTTTGAAACAAAACGGGAATTCTGTATTGTTCTCTATCTTATCTCTCTCTACATATATATAGGTGTATACATATATAATGATAATTTTTTAAACTTTCATTTTTAATTTTTTTAGCTGGTAAACAAAATTTTGAAGCTCGAACGATTTTGAGATGAAATAATAGCTATGATGCTATAGATCTACGTCAATCTTTTAAAAACACACATTATCTGTTGTGAAGAAGCTTACCTAATAATAAAGCAATACTGGTAAAAGCAGATCAGCCTTTTAAAAGCGCATCTACTATGCATCAAAGAAGCAAAGATAATTATAATACAATACTGATAAAAGCAGGTAAAAAAATTCTTCAACCGATCATTTTGTAGGGTCCATAATATTGTTTTGGCCTTTAAATTTCGGATACATCAAAACCTCCTAACCGACATAACAAAAAATAATTGTGCTTTTATAACTACTGATTAAAACTAGAATATTTAAAAATTTACATTTAAATTATTAACCACTTAACAGGTTTATTTTCTTTGCTAACTAATAAAATGACACCTTCTATTTTGGGAGTATTTTCTTATTTTGATACAAGTCATTTTACTATTGAATTTTAATCGTTATGAACGGTTTATTTTTTTGTTTACAACTATCAAAATTCGATAAATCGATGCACGTACGGCGTACGGGCAAACCAGTTAAGTGGTTAATAGTCTTACGTTTCGCTATAAATATAATTCTTGGAAAAGACAAACTGCATGTATACACATTTTAAAAGATGAAGAAAACAAAATAAAGATTATAGAAATGTAAAGATATTAAAAAAAGAGAAAGAATAAATTATAAAAAAAATGCACTTGCTAATGAGGATCCATTGCAATCAAATTCCGTGATAATTGCAAAAAAAAAGTTTTTAGTTATTTTAATTTTTTTCTCTTCTTAACCTAGCTTTAAAGGCACCAAGACTTTCTTTCTTACAAAACAAGAAACCTCTGCCCTTGTTAGCCGCGTGTTTATACCTCAGGAAAAATCTAAGGTGATAAAAGGAAATAAATTTGAAAGAAGCGAGAAATAACATTAATAAATAAAATAATAAAAAAACGGAATGAGTTTTAAGATAAAAATTATGAAACGTTATTACATCTTTTTCTTTTCCCTTCGCTGGGAAATGTGGGGGCATTAGCCTTAACCAAATGGGGATAAAGTTTTAATTCCGAATGGATATTTCTCATTATAATTTAGATGAGCTAGAATTCACCCTTTTATCGCTCATAAGGAAAAAATTATGAAATGGAAGCCGTGGTTTATTATGGTTACATGCTCATTTAGGGAAAGCGGTTAGGGAAAAAAATTAAGAGAACGTGGTTCAGCGATTTTTCTTTCTTTAATTTTTCCCTTTTTTCCTTCTAAATATTTTTTATATTTATGTATATATTATTTTTCAAGCGGCAAACTTATTATTGAATAATAAGCAATTAGTAAGAGTTTACTAGCCGAAGAGTTTGATAATAATTCAAAATTCAAATTTAATGTGACGTAAATTATTTTAATGCAAAATTTATTAACTTAAAATTAAAATTTAAGGAATTGGGTAGTTCTTTGAAATTATTTTGTCTATTAATGGGTAGTTGTTCAAAATTGTTTTGTTCATTATATGCTTATGGATAGTTGTTTGAAATTGTGATGTAAAGTATATAACTTATGAGTAGCTGTTTGATATTGTTTTGTACAGTATATGCGTATGGATAGTTGTTTGAAATTGGGATGTAAAGTATATGCTTATGAGTAGCTGTTTGATATTGTTTTGTACAGTATATGCTTATGGATAGTTGTTTGAAACTGTTTTGTAAAGTATATGCTTATGAGTAGCTGTTTGATATTGTTTTGTAAAGTATATGCTTATGAGTAGCTGTTTGATATTGTTTTGTACAGTATATGCTTATGGGTAGTTGTTTGAAATTGGTTCGTACAGTATATACTTATGGGTAGTTATTTGAATTTTTTTGTACATTATAAGCTCATATACATATTTTAAAGATAATGGCATTTAAATATGTTTTATGATAAATGTTCTTATAAAAATGAGAATAATAGCTAATGTTTATTTATTGTTTCTTAAAGATTTTCTTTTTTACTACTGTAAATTGAAATTTCAAACTTAAATGAAAAATATTGATTAAAATATTTGACTACTATTTATTAATTCTAATTTGAAAATTATATATTGGCTTTGCTTTGTCTTATAGAAATATAACGAAAGTATTTTAATTGTCAAAAAATTAACAAGAAATTTTGATTAATCTCTGAGTTTTAGAAATCTCCGAGATCGAAAAAAAAATATATTTTAACATTATTTCTGTGAACAAAACTATTTAAAAGTACTTTGATCTAGACAATTAAATTTGATACATGGAACTTACTCATTTGTAGAATCTTATCTAAATTTAAGCAAAACATATTCAAAGGAAAGTCTGCATGTCCAATTGTTCCAATATAAGTTAACTTCATAACTACAAATAGAGAGAACTAGATAGCTAAAAAACGGTCCAGAGACTTCACATCTTTGTTGTAGACGATCATCAAGTTTTAAGTCAAACCAAACAAAAATTTGTAACCCTTCGGTCTGTACTTTCAAAAGTATGTGGATACGATAACTCAAAAACGTAAAGGCATATATATATTATATTTAAGTGTGATTTTGTGACTGCAATTGTAGTTTTGTGTCAGATTTTGATCTCAATTGGCTGAAAGGAAAAAACTGTTCAAAATATAAATATATTTTTATTTGAGAACATACGAAGAAGTTTTGGGGAGACCATTCCCTCTAACATTCTCAGGGCTCTATGAATTTAAGCTATTTCATCAGAACAACTGAATATTAACTCTATCAGAATTATACATCTTTAAACCAAATGATGCCATCTTTTGAATATTATCACAAAGCCTGTAAGGTAATTTTTATCACAAATAATTATGCAAAATGTTTTTATTTTTTCTGAATATTACTTGCATGTAAGGTAATTTTATTACAAGTTTTCAAACAAAATGTTTTTATTTTTTGAATATTACTTGCCTGTAATGTAATTTTTACTACAATTCTTTACACAAAGTGACGTCATCTTTTGAATACCTACCTGTAAGGTAATTTTTATTACAATTCTTTACACAAAGTGACGCCCTCTTTTGAATATCTATCTGAAAGGAAATTTTTATTACAAGCCTTTAAACAAAATGAGATTTTTTTAAATATTATCTATCCCTAAAGAAATTTTTATTATAATTATTTAAATAAAATGGCATGTTTTGAATAAAATAACGTTTTTTTTACAGTATGATCTGCCTGTAAGGTAATTTTTATTACAATTCTTTAAACAATATTTTATATATTTTTAAATGTGATCTGCCTGTAAGGTAATTTTTATTACAATTCTTTAAACAAAATGACATTTTTTTGAATATGATATGCCTGTAAGGTAATTTTTATTGCAATTCTTTAAACAAAATTATATATATTTTTTAATATGATCTGCCAGTAAGGTAATTTTTATTACAAGTCTTTAAACAAAATGTCTTAGTTTTTAAAAAAATATTACTTGCCTGTAAGATAATTTTTATTGCAATTCTTTAAACCAAATGGAGTTATTTTTTGAATATTATATGCCCATAAAATAATTTTTTTTACAAGATTTTTTTAAAAAAATGACGTCATCTTTTGAATATTACCAGGCTCTAAGGTAATTTTTTTAATTATCCGAAGACGTTGAACCTTATGTTGCGGTTTATCTGTAAGTACTTTTTTTATTTTACATCTTGAACCCATAAGCCTTTGTCAGAAAAATCTTCATACCTAATCCACCCAGGCAGGTAAGAATGCGACCTCATCAATAAAGAGACCACAAAGAAACTTTCGAGGACTTATTGGTCACGATTTGGCCTCGAAGGAAAAGCATTGCGAAGGGATGGTATGGAAATACGTAGCCCCGGGCGTCAGTTCCTCCGTTCTTTGTTCCCAAAGAGAACAATAACATGTAAAGCATCATCTCTTTGTTTCCCAGCCGCAAGACAATTAAAACCTACAATTAATTTTTTTGTCATAGATTTTTGTAAATAAAAATTGATCGTGATATTTAAGTGGGAGGGTTTGAGAAAGAAACAATTTGGTGTGGATTTTAGCCTCGGGTTGTCGGTTACAAGGATCAGACTCCTATTTGGAATTCGAAACTTTGTGTTGCAAATGCTACTGGTTTTGAAAACAATAGGATATAATTTTTATTATTTCCTTGACAGTTATCCTTCAATAAATATGAATCGGCCGAGTCAGTTTCCGAATTGGAAGTAATTAATAATTTGTTTTGATGGATCAGGATAAATGACTGAAATTGTTAATAGAAAATACGTTGTACTGAATTTCATCCAAGGCAAAATCCAGTTGGATGTAACTTGCACTCATTTGTAGATTATTGCTTAACACATATTAATTTTTTCTTAAGTAGGACAGAAGTTCTTCTTAGGCCAACAAATGACTGTTGTAAAGAAATGAATCATTTGTTTCTAGCAAAAAATTTTTTAAATCGATGATTTGTTTAATCATTGCTTTTATGTAGAGGTAGAATTCAATGAAAAATTTCTTCTCTGTAAATATTGGCTCTCTAGGTAATTGAATTATTAATTCGGAACATAATTAATTGTTCATTATTTCTTAGCTGTTCATGCATCACATTCGCTTGCACAGCCTCTTTTCACACATCTTGCTAAACCTCTTTTTACAGAGTGGCTGCATTCACACATCTTGCATAGTCTGTTTTTACAAGGGTATACATTCAAACATCTTGTTCAGCCTATTTTTATAAGGGGGAGCGCTTTCACACATGTTGCTCAGCCTCATTTTACAGGGTGGGCGCATTCACACATGTTGGT
>JAOUZG010009324.1:1751921-1762694 GCA_026289955.1 Argiope argentata
TTCTAAAAGAAATTATTCCAAAGAAATCAACTATACTAACATTTCACCACCTATACTAAAAGAAATTATTCCAAAGAAATCAACCATACTAAAATTTCCCCAACTACACTAAAAGAAATTATACCGAAGAAATCAACTATACTAAAATTTCGCCAAGTATACAATCAGAAAGGCACTAAGCTTTGATATTTTACACCATTTTTTATTTAACTCACTGACCAAACCACAAAACAATCTCCCCATCAAGTACCCATCGGTATTGTGGAATTCACCCAGATACATTTCGTACAAAATAATTTGACACTTTCATTCCGGAGCTTCTGTTTCCACCCCAGAAACCACGCGACGTACGATTCTGACTTCACTTACGCATGAAGACCGCCGAATGTTCTCTAATCGGGGTGCTATCTGTCAGGCTGTCCCTTTTCTTTGGCTAAAAGTTGCCAGGGGTTAAAGAACTTCGCTTTTGAAGGACAAAAAGGAGTTGGGCACACAGCCAAGAAGCGTCGATCAAGATATTCCCGAACACCCCAGCTCGACGCACCCCGCTATATTACACCAGAGCGAAATCCAGAACTACATATTGAAATGCGATGCGAGATTTTGATGTGTTTATGCAAAGCACCCCGAATCATTTGTCTCTGTAAACTATCCGAAATTCGGACAACAGGATATCTGATGGTCTTTGGAATAATTAAGTTAAAGGTGTCCGATGAGACAGTTGTTGTCAAATATTGATTCCATAGGAAATTTAGTCAGGTTCATTAGTCATTTGACCATGACTGAATTCTGTCTAGATTTGGTGACTATTTATTAATAGATTGACGCTTCAGTTTCCGTCGGGATTACTTCAAAATTTGATTTTCTTTAACTTATAATCAAAAGTTGAATGAGATACAAGGCCAGCTCAATTTCCTATGGTAAATGCATTCATGAATTTGAAGGCTTTCTTGTTCTAATATGATGATAAATTTAAACCCACATTTAAGTAAATTTTTAAAATTCTAAAAATTTACCTTTGGTTGATTTTTATTATTCTATCAAATTTGTGAATATTTGTATTGAACAGTTAGAAATCCCCGTGCACATCTAAGCATCACGCTGATACTTACAGAAGTAGATAAGAGATTACATAAAGGCATCATATACAAAAAAGCTACTGGGCAACCCTTTTTTTCAATTGGCACATTCAAAGATATTACAAATAAAGAGCAACCTTGCCCGAACCGAGATTCGAACCTAGGACGCCTAGATCATGGAGAAGACTCTCTACCTCTGTGCAATAGAAATTCTTCTATAAAAAAAGTCTTTAAATCATTAAAAAACGATCTGTCTTTCACAAATGAAATATAGATCATTAAGTGGAGATAGACAATTAATATTTTAAGCTTATATTTCACGTAATGAATTCATTCAATCGAATTTTTCACTACTTTGAAAGGTGTATGAAGTCAACATGCATAAGCTTAAATAGAGTTACAAAGCTTAAAAAGAAAATATCAGCAACATTTCCTGAAAGACATATAATTTGAGGCAGTAGGAAGTATTCCATTACAAAAAAAATATTTAAATTTTTTAAATATATATTACTTTAACAAGTAAAGCATACACCATTGAACTAAGAGAAGCAGATAAAATAATCTTATGCAAAGAATTCGTTAAAAGCGAATTTCCCACCACTCTAAAAAAAGTGCATAAAGTCTTCATATACTATCTTAAATAGAAAACTTTCATAAACTTTCATCAAAGACATTAATTTGACACAGTAGAAAGTGTTATATTCCGAAAAAAGATCTTTAAATCCGAAAAAAAATCTTACTTTAAACATTTAATGTGATTATTTTAAGAATTAAAAAGTGATGGCACTCATTAACACATTAACAAACACAGAATTTAAAAAAATCCATCTCAGCAGAAGAAGCAGACGGACATAATTACAAAATATTATCAAGCCAAACTGAGTAATTATGAAGAAAATACTTTATTTATCACCGAATAAATATCTTGAAGCTGTTAACTTTTTGTAAAAGGGGTCTGGAGTAACAAAATAAATGAAAAATATGCTAAAGAGCTTTTTCAATCAAAAGCTCTCGTTTAAAATACATTTAATTTACACGATATTTTAAGATGAAGTAGGCACATGGTACAAAGCTAGTTTTAAAGGTTAAATATACCTTTAATACCCTTGAGATAGCTAACTTTTTTAAAGAAAAAAAAAAGAAAAGAAAAGAAGTGGAAAAAAATGCATATGTAAAATGAAATCCTCGGCTGAAGAGTTAAAAGAAAATGAATAGACTCTTGAAAGATGCGCTAATTGCACATATTTTTAATGCGAAACATTTAAGAGTATTTAATGCTTGCTTTCATACTAATTTCTGTCGATAATGCATGTTTTTTTCTCCTCTTTCATAAAACGAGTAATTAGAAAAGTTGAAAATAATGTCCTCATAAGGGGTTGAGGGAACTGAAGATATCTTACCTTCCTGGTAGCTCTTAAGTTATACATTTGCATTTAATCAGTACCATCCAATTAAATAACCGAGTTCCTGATAAATTTCTTCTTAGGTTTCGACTTCTTTTTTTTCTTCTTCTTTTATTATTGGCGTATTCATCAGTAGAAGCTCTTAAACCATCAAGAGGCTGGTTTTTAAAACATCTATCCGTGGAAATTATGCGTATTCGAATGCAAGTTTTCGAGATGAATCTAAAAATATGCATTGATATGCAAAGCATCGGTTGAATTAAGCGAATAAAAGTGCTCTTAGCCAAGAAAAAGGAGTAAAAATAAGTCACAAAGGCAAATAAATTATATCGATTTATTTTGTATTAAATTAGACAAAATAAGAATTATAAGAGCTGTAAAGTTTTATGATTATTTGTCAAAAAAAGGGGTTTCGTAGAATATGCACAATGATTAGTCTAAGACATTACAAATGTCAGCAGATAATTCCACTGAGAAATTATTAAATTCACAAAAATTAAATCAGTTAGAATGGTTTAATATAGAGATCAGATAGATGGAGCATTTCCAATCATGTAATTTCATGGACCGACCGGATGAAGACCTTCTGATTGGCGTCAGAGCGCAAAATTTGGCAACCAACTGGTTAATATTAAAATGGCAAATTTTCTAAGCTTCAATCCAAGTTTACCTAGAATTAATGCATGGATCAAATCCTGAGATTTGGATAATCAGAAGAAATAGTATAAAAAAATCTTTAATAATTTTAAAAATATGAAGCGGAAGCATTAGATGAGGTTAAATCAAAATGGTTTCATATCTAGAGATCAGACATATCACACAATTATATAATTTTGTGTAGTGTTCAGATAAAGATTTCCTAGGGCGTTGGAGCACAAAATTTGGCGACCAACTGGTTAGTATTAAAATAAACCAATTTTCTAACCCTCAATCTAAGATTTTCTAGACCACAGCCAGGGATTCAACCTTGAGATTTGGATAAATAGAAGAAATGATATAAAAAAAATAATCTGTAAATAATTTTTAAAATATGAAATAGAAACAATAAATGAGGTTAAATAAGTCAGAATGGTTTAACATCAAGAGATCAGACTAATGAAGATTCGCAATTATATAACTTCGTGCGACGTTCGGATGAAGATTTCCCACGGCGTAGGAGCGCAAAATTTGACAACCAACTGATCAAAATTATAGGAATCAAATTTTCTAAGCCTCAATTCAAGATTAATCAAGTCATGGATCTAAGCCTGATATTTGGATAGTCAGAAGAAAGGACATTAAAAATCTCTAAATAATTATATGAATAAGAAGAGGAAGCATTAAATGAGGTTAAATAAGTCAGAATGGTTAATATCTAGAAATCAGATTAATGAAGATTCGCAATTATATAATTTCGTGCGGCGTCTGGATGAAGATTTCCCATAGCGTCGGTGAGAAAAATTTGGAAACCAAATAGTTAATATTAAAATGATCAAATTTTCTGACCATCAATCCAAGATTATCTAGAACAATTCCATGGATATAATTTGGAGATTTGGATAATCAGAAGGAATGGTATTAACCCCCCCCCCCCAATAAATCTCTAAATAACTAAATAAATACTAAGCGGAATCAATAAAATAAATAACAATTAAAATAATATCAAAGGGGAAGTCTTTAATACAGAACAGAACGCCGTCTCATACCCCCGTATCTGTGACCATTTTGATCACTTCAGGGTTTGGTGGGCATGTAACGGGAATTTTATTTTAAGTTATAAAATATTTACAGTAAGAAAAAAAAACTATTTACAGAATTTAAAAGAATATGAGATATAATAATGATAAAAGTTCACAGATTTTCTACTTTGAAAAATGGTTTGACACTATCAGAGGCTGAAATATAACATGAGTTATGATGTACTACATACCTTCTGCGTTCATTTAATTTTTTATTAAACACTAGGTGACGTTGCAGGTACTAAAAGGAGATAGAAAATAATTTGGTTAGTTGGAACGAAGGGAAACTCTGCTTGATTGTAGTGTATAATAGGAAACTGCTTGTTTTTATCCTCAGTCTTTGTGACTATCACACAGAAGCATTAATAATAAATTTTTAAAGCTAGTTCTAAAGAGATTTCATCAGATTAAATTATTCAAAAAGATAATTGTAGTTTCACCCCATGCGAAGTAAAATAAATGTTGGGAATTAAAATTCGCAATTTTTCAAAAAAAAATAATTAAATTCTTTAAAAATTATTAAGACGACCAGGGACCTTTCAAATGATTTTTTGTAATTTTTACCTTAGCAATTTGAAATTTTACAGGCATTAAGAGCTACACTGTAGGAGATGGCACACAAAATTGTAAAGCATTATATTTATTTATTTATGAATTAGGGGTGTTAATATAATATAATATTAGCGATAAATAGCGTTCCGGAAAAATGTTTCATGCTCTCCAAATTTGTTCGAAAGTGCTCCAATTTTTATTATTACTTACTATAACCTTTTTGAAACAAAAGTTGGGATTAATCTTAAAGTTTTAGTACGAAATATCAAAATTAACCAATGTAATAACTCAAAACTACTTAATCTTTTAAAAAAAATCTGTAGTTTTAAGTTATCATATTTGTTAACATCTATGTTTTATTTTTAAACTTCAAGTTTAATCCCAACTTTTGTTTCAAAAGTTTTAGAAACAAAAGTTGGAGTGCTTTCGAACAAATTTGGAGAGCATGGAACATTTTTCATCAACGCTATTTATCGCTAATATTATATTATATTAACCCCCCGAACTCATAAATAAATTAACATAATACTTTACAATTTTGTGTGTCATCTCCTACAGTGTAGCTCTTTATGCCTGTAAAATTTCAAATTGCTAAGGTGAAAATTGCAAACATTTATTTTAAAGGTTCCTGGTCGCCTTAACAAGTGATGAAAAACTTTATGATGAGGATAAGTTTAAAAAAAATATGTAATACATGTTTAGTTAGAATATACATTTTGCCTTAACAGGCGTTTAACGTGGTGGTTAAGTAACATGACAATTTTTCTAACAAGCAAATAGCTAGAAATAAGCAGAAACTGCCTCGCGTTAACAAATTATTAAACCAACCATAAAAGACCAAGATTGCTTTCTTCCAACAAGGACGACATCAGCAGCAACGACGATCATCAAACTCCTCACCCTCCCGACCAACTTGGAATTCCGTTATAAATCGAATGCTCGCTGCGACCTGTTTAACGTAACTACCAGAAAGTTATCTTCGGTAACCTTTCGGTAATGGTTCGTTTGGAACGCTTCCAACAACATGCCATTACCTTCGTTGGGGCGCCGCTTCTTTTGCTATCAGGCCCACGCCAGCCGGATTCGCAATAAATGAAGTCCACATTATACATCCGGCCCAGGGGGTCCCTGAAATGAGTTCTTTGTTGTCCTGCTACGACAAGTTGGCCCGATATAAATATTGAGAAGCGGAGGCGGACCGTTTGCTGACCACTCCACAGGCCATATATCCAGTAAATGAATATTCCTGGCGGAGAGGTGCTTCTCAAATGTTGGGTCTGCATTTACGTGGACCGCATTAAGTGGTCGCTAATACCAAATTATGAAGACCCAATGTTCCGTTCGATGGTTTTGATTTAATGTCCTGACAACTTGGTACATCGGGTCTGGGCTCTTCGTGATTGGTAAGGTCACGTGGGCTGGACGTGACTGAGCTTGGTAAATAAAAGTGGGGATCTGAAAGAACGCGACATTCCTGGTTTGTTGAGGGGGGTGGATAATGGATGTAATACATTTAATGACTCGTGTTGCGAGTTAAGTAATGTGTGCAAAAGTTGGGACTAAAAGATTGTTTGTTTTCAGACAAATCTGCTCATGCCCGTAAACTAGTAATAATATAATAGTGCTTAAGGTAATGTGAGTTCTTTATAGGATTATTTAGATTTGGTATTCTCAAGGGGGGTTGTTAAATGTTGCATGAAATAAAAAGAAGAAAAAAATCAGTAATTCTCACTTTATTACATAAGGAGTATAAAAAAGTAGGTAATAACCCTCCACCAAAAAAATCACATTCGGATTTGAATTTCAACAAATTTTGAAGTCTGAAATTTCCTCATGTCATAAAAAAACATTTTTCGGACTATATTTGTCTGTCTATAAACAAATGCTGGTACAAAACTTTTTGAGCAAAACTAGCTACTTTGATGCATAGAATCACGACAAAATTTATATATTTCTATAAAATTTTGAACGAATTTCATTCACTGGAATTCAACATGTCTGGCTGCTTAAGTACAAGTGAATTTGATTAATTCCGAAAGGCAAAGAACGACGGGAATAAAATTTAGTTCAAAGTTTAGTATCTAAACTATAAATTCTAATGAAATTTTGAACTATTTTTGTAAAAGAGTTGACGGACTGTTGGTAGTTTGTGATTTCGTATCCATATTAAGGCAATATTTCATAAAAGGAATGATTTAAAATAATGAAATCTAGTATGATATCTGGTGACTATAATTGCAATCCAGTGTGAAATTTTGATGGTAAAAAAATCATTTGTTGGCAAAAAAGGCATTCAAAATATGCATTCACATGATAGATTCAGAAAAAAAATGTTAGATTCACGCCAAAAATTTATATTTCGTAATTATTTGGTCGTTGATGTTACCCAAGATATTAGTGACTTTATCCAAGGTTTAAACCTTTAAATGAATGTTAATTTCCAGATATTTTTTTTTGTAATCTTTTACGTGAGCTTTTGATAAAAAAGAAGAATATTCAAAATTTCAGTAATTTTTTATCAACTTTCCGGAAGTTAAAATAATGTACTATAGATCAGTTCACTGACAAAAATTAAATAAATGAATTGAAACAGTTTTTGTAAACTCAATTGATAAATAAAAATTAACAACTAAATCGATATTTAAAAATATATAGATAAACGTAGGAAATCATATGAGTAATATTATTTAAATTATACTTGGTGATATTTTTGATAAACTGCTTGTTCTATAATAAAATTATATCGTCTATAAATAAACCAGTAATAACCGCACGGCCTTGCCCATGGCATAGCATCCAAGAAGAAAAATTAGCTTTAAACTTAAGTCTAGCCTCCACCCGGTATGACATGAGCTTGTTACGCAACATCAAACAAACAAAAATATATTCAGAAATTATCAAAAATAGCTACAAAACAATTTTTATAGCATACATTCAGAAATATTTAGACTGTTACAAAGGTAAACATATGATATGCCCGTAGAGAAAACACAGGCGATTATTTCGAGATTAGATTTCCTTCTTTTCGGCATAAGGAGATTTGAATCGCTGTTTAAAATTAATGAAAACATCTTAACATAGAAATGTATCGCAGCTCTAGCTATTTGCACATGCGCAGTTTGAGGTTATCACGCATGGCCTGATAAGTTAAAATCGCAATATTAAAACTCCCCTTTTTATTTTGAGATGATTTTAATGTACTTAAACCTTCCCCAATAAATGTTCTACAAAATGGTATAAATATCTCCAGTATCCATTAACTATTTCTCGAATTTTTGTGGTTTCAACGTACAGAAGTTTTCAGGAGACTATATTTTATACTATGTTTAGATAGTAAAAATAAATTCCAAATTTTAAAAATAAGTTCAGGATTTTTCAAGTATAAATGCTATGAATGATATAACTTATTTATAACAAAAGGAACCTTGTTAGATCAATTGAAAAGCTTTTACCGAGATTATAAAATGCAAAAATAATGGAACAAACCTCCCTCAGTATCAAACGATTATATAAAAACGTACCTTAAAATATATGAGTGTGTGTGTGTTTGTCATTTTTTTCTTTTCTTTATAAAGAATTGCAATCTTTATGCCAGATATATATAAAAAAGCAACCAAGAAAAAATTCAATGATGAAAAAACGATTAAAAGAAATAAGGTATGATTTTTAAAAGCAAAATATTGTTCTCCTTGTGAGTATTTAGGATGAATTATTAAAAAAAAGAGCTAGAATTCGTTTTTTTAATCATGTGAAAACAATGCTCGTTTGAACGAATTTAAATGTATCCCGAAAGAATAAAACGGTTTCACATCTTTTTTCCTCATATTATTCTGAAAAATAAGGAATAAAAAATGATGTGATTTTTTTTCGTCTTGGAATATTAGTCATTTTCAGTTTTCAAAAATGTATTCAACTTAAAAACTAATAGCATTTTTTTAAAAGTAATTTTTTTCCTCAAGCGTTATAGTTGTTCTCAATAGACATCATTACGGGCATTTGTAGTTCTTTCTTTCTTAAAAAAAACTTCGTTTTACAATAAAGTCTTTTTTTTACTGTTTGCATAATTGAGTGAAAAGAACAAGACTAAAGAATTCTTTATTTTCTTCCTTTTTTTCCCCCAAAGAACTTCTTCAAGAAAAAGATTTTATTCTAACCCTCCAAATAGGACAGTTAAGTACACAATAACGATTGGATTATTCAAATAAGTAGTATTTAGTTTAAAGGCAGGCTTACAGTGAACAAGTTGGAATTGTTACAAACTAATGGAAAATTACTAATTTTATATTCTCACTTGCCAGGCTTTTAATGAAGAAGGAATGGTTTTACGATTGTTCGACAGAAAACTCTAGAGTTTTGAGTAACTGCTAAATTAAATTTTTTTGTTTTTGTTTCCACCATTTACTTTTTTCAAACAATTCCATCAAGTTAAAGTTTTTATTCCAATCTTCCAAAAAGAACAAGTTTAGAATAAAGACGAATGATTATTATAATAAGCACTTAGTTTAAGCACAAATTTTCAGATAACCAAATATTGTTACAAACTAACATAAAATAAAAGAATTTTGAATTTTAATTGTCTTAATTTTAAAGCAGAATGATATGAGAATCGAGTAAAATATGCTGTCATTTTCATGAACCACTTGAGTAAAACGTCTTTTGGACAATTCCAATAACAAAAACTTTTAATTCAAAATTGGAATAAATATAAAAAGTGTACATTGACAATTGGATTATTCTGATAAGTAATATTTGATTAAAACACAAGCTTCCAATAAAAATTGTTACAAATTAATGAAAAATTACTAATTCTGTATTCTCGTTTGTGAATGCTTTAATGAAGAAGGAATAGTTTAACGATTACTAAGCATAAAAACCTAACGTTTTGAGCGACTGTTAACTTAAAAAATTTTTATTTCGTTTCCCGCCATTTATTATTTTTTTCGAACAATTTCTCCAAGTCAAAGTTTCCATTCTAATCTTCGAAAAAGAATACCAAATATCCAGTCAAGACAAATTATTATAGTAAGTACTTATTTTAAACGAAAATTTTTAAAGAATAATTTAGAAATGTTACAAACTAACATAAAATAAATAATTTGATATTTTAACTTGTCTTAGTTTCAAAGAAGAAGAATGACCTGAGCAACGAACAAAATAGGCGGCCATTTTGATGAATCGCTAGAATAAAAAGAGTTTTTTTGTTCTAATTTTTTTGGAGAATTCCATTAAGAAAAAGCTTTTATTTCGATTTTCGAATAAGAATAAGAAACATATAATGAGGATTGGATTATTCTAAAAGGCAGCATTTTATTGCATGAAAAGTTTCCAGGGAACAAATTAGAATTGTTACAAATTAATATAAGATAATTTCTATATTCATTAATGAAGAAATTCTATTCTATATTCATTATAGAAAAAAGGATAATTGTAGCATTTTTTCCAACAAAAGAAAATGTTGCCGTTTTTAGAAAAACGTTAGGATGAAAAATCTGATTCCTTTTAATTTTTTTCACCAATTTATTTACGAACTTTTTTTGTAATAATCTCTGAATAAGAATAAGTGGCATATAAAGGTGTTAGGATAATTCTACTATCATTTGGTTAAAGTTCAAACTTTCAGTGAAAGAATTGGAATTGTTACAAATTAAAATAAAATAAACACAAACATAAGAAAAAATCTTTTACCCTAATTTTCCCAACAACTCCTTTAAGAAAATCTTTTATTCCTTACTCCAAATAAAGATATGAAACATATAAACACATTCAGATAGTTCTAATAAGTAGCATTTTATTAAAAGATCCCAATTAACGAACTAGAACTGTTACAAATTAATATAAAATAAACAAAAATATTAACAAAAGACTTTGCCCCTAGTAATTTTTCCAACAATTCCTTTAAAACAAAGCTTATATTCCTAACTCCGAATAAAGATAAGATGTATATAAACACATTAAGATAATTTTACTAAGTAGCATTTAATTAAAACACATGCTTCCAACGAACGTATTAGAATTGTTACA
>JAOUZG010009324.1:1766095-1803687 GCA_026289955.1 Argiope argentata
GAGAGAGAGAGAGAGAGAGAGAGAGAGAGAGAGAGAGAGAGAGAGAGGGTGAGTGTGAGCTAATTTTAGGAATTGAAAAAAAAAAACTAATCTTAAATGCTCCAATCAAAAAGCAAAAAAATATATGAGCAATTGATATCTTCTGACCCTTTCATTACTAAACCGGCCCAATCGGTAATAGAATTTTCATATTGGCTAGCCACTTTTTGTTTCAAATGAATAGTAAGTAAATGTAAAAGGAGGACATCCTTAGTGATAATTCCTTTGACATCCTGCATTCCTTACTAAAACAGAAACTAGGCTATTAGGACACAATTTGCACGCCCAGCTGGGCAGGATCAGTTAAACAGCTCTTCTCATCTAAATTCTTATTTAAGTATATTTTCTCATTTTGGAGAAAGAAAATATTAATATATCTGCAGTTGTTACTAATGTACTGAGAAGCCCACTGAAGGCCATCAGCGATTTTAAGCCTAATGAGCATTTCTTGCTTTTGAAGTAGCGCCACATATGGCCAAGAGTACGATTTAGCTACACACTCATCACATTCGTTTGCAAAGATCCTTTTTACAGGGGGTACATTCACTCACTTACAGACGGAACACAGAAGAATAACCATGCCCTAACCGGGACTCGAACCCGGGGCGCACATATCACGAGAAAGACGCGCTATCTCTGTACCAAGACGCTGGCCTATTATATCTAATAAAAATGACTAAGCATATTTTTAAAGCAAAGTTGTTTATGGCATAAAGGAAATAGGATCATAAAAATTATATTGAAATTTTCATATTAAAAATTTTAAAAATAAGAATATAAAAGAGAAAATTCATGAATAACCTAGAAATACTATTACAGAGTATAACAGACAGCCCCCTGAAGGGGAAAGACTTGAGGACCTGTTATCATCGATAAATTCTTATGTTCCTTGCTCGTTCGATGAGTTTTAAATTCCAACCACATGTTTTGTAACCACAATAACGTATTCAGATGACCATGACAACAAAAACAATGAAACATAAAATGATCCATTGCTGCATTTATGGCCATCTGCTGGGCAGTTTGAGATATACCATTGCTTGGACTTGAATTAATAAAAAGGACTTCAAGAAATATATAAAAATTTTATACTTATAAGAATTTTAACTCTGTATTCTTAGGATCATAACCATAATTCTTAAGCTGTATCAAAACACAAGTGTAAGCTTGCTTACTAAATAAATATGATACAAACTAGTATACCAAAATTTATGTTTTGAAAAGTAATTCAGTTATATCAAATGAATAAAGGATTTATTAATTTTTAAAATTAAAATAAAACAAGTAATATAAAAAAATTAAGTCAATTCATACTTAGGTCAATAAAGAAAAATGCTATTTTAGTCACTTTTTATTAAATAATTACAATTAATATAAATAATTTACGAAAACAGTTATTGATTTTCGCAAGAATTGAACTCGCATTCTTCACCTTCACGTGAAAAATATTGAAATCCTCTTATTTTACCGATCGAGGAGGAATTCAATTTTCATTACAAACTGCTAAAATTCTATTTAAAGAATTAAAAATTAATTAAATTTAATTAATGACTTAATATTTGGAAAAACTGTATTAACATAGAATGCCATCCACTACAAACTTTAAAAAATGTATTTGAGTTTGAGTGGATGAATAAAAAGTATTTTATGAACGATTGAAAAATTTGAACAAGATATATGATTATATACATAGGGAGAGTGTGAACAAATAGTAGGAATTGAAAAATGATTTTAAAGACAGATAAAAGAGGATAATAAAGAAATGAATAGTAATGCCCTTTGGATAACTCATTATTCTGATTTCTTGATTTTTCCAAATTGTAAAAAAATAACACGGAAATTTTCATATTCTATTGCATTATACATTTGATACGGTCATCTATATATACTTGGATAACTTTCTTATGGATATAGTTTAAATATTAAAAATATATATTTAAAACTTAACCAATTAACTTTTTTTGACAAGTAGACTCGTCATGGAAAAAATACTACATTTTGTGTTACGATGTCTTTATTCGTGAGGACAATTTACAGTTTGAATTACAATTTTATAAAAATTCAAAAATATTTGTAAATTTCAAGATATTTAAAATATTTTGAGGCCAAGAAATCAAAGGAACAGCAAAAATATTGTTATGCGTTTAACCATGATTCTCTCAATATCTTTCTGTACTAAATGTGATTATTGAAATAAAAAAAATAAAAGTCATTTCATCATAATATTAATTTATATTACACATACTCTGTGTTTGACTAGTATACTCTTATCAATTTAGATATACATATTCAGAAGAGATTGAAACAGTTAGTTGTTTAAGTACTGAGAATCTATTTACAGCACGGAATCGTAAATAATAAGGTTAGTGAATAGCAAGAATCAAAGCCAATATTTTCTTTGTAACAGGATTCAAAAAGTATGACAGTCTTTTTATTGTCGTATTTTGAATTCGTAGATACAGCACTGTTTTAATACAGAGTGCACCTGAAGAATCAACAACGTTGTCAAACGAATAAAATCAAAGATAAAATTCCTAACATAATATTAATTGATGAAAAAAAAAACAATAAAAAAAGAAAAATAACAGAAATATCAGCAGACGATAAAGGTATTTTTGAAACTAAGATCGTTCGATAATGGCAAAAGAGAATATAATGAATACATAAATACATATTCCACAGATTATAAAAAGGGAAGCATAGAAATATTTTAAACTATAGCCATTTAAAAATAATTCATAACTTCCGCAAACGAAACAGATGCACTGAAATTAGAAATTTCACTCAAAATTTTTCCATTAAAACTACAAAATACCAGATGGACATACCAGACGGATGACGTCCACCATCCGAAGCAGATGGTTCATTTACCATTACGTAATACCATTTGATGAAAAAACAATTAAAAATAGAAATGAAAAATAAAAGAAATATCAGCAGACGATAAACGAATATTTGAAACTGAGATCGTTCGATAATGGCGTAAGAGAATACAATGAATACATAAATAGATATTTCACAAAAATAAAAATGCAAGGGCAGATTTTTTAAAACTATATCCATTTAAAAGTAACTTATAACTTCCGCAAACGAAATAAATCCACTGAAATTAGAAATTGCACCCAAGATTTTTCCATTGAAACTACGAAATACGACAAACCAGATGGATCACGTCCTCCATCCGAAGCAGATGGCTCATTTTGTCTGCATACAGCATGTGGTAAGTTGATGTTTATTTGGCATTAAGTCGTCTGGCCGTGAACTGTTTAAATGGGGAAGGGGAAATGAGACAAAAATAAATGCAAACGAAAAAGATTTTTGTTGTTGAAATCTCCCAATAACCGTTTAAGAAGTATATTGGATATTTAAACAGATGATTCATAGAAATAAAAGAGATTAGGAAAATAGAAAAAATTAAAACTGTGACCATTTAAAAGAAATTCATAGTTTTTGGAAACTAAATAAATATACTGAAATTAGAAATATATCAGATTGAGATTTTTTTTCCCACCGAAACTCAACTTCGAATTACGACAAGCTAAATGGATCACGATTCACATTTGAAGCAGATGGCTCATTTTGTATGCAAATGGCATGTAGTAAGATGATGTTTATTTGACTTTAAATCGTTTGGTTGCGAAGATTTCTATCCATACTGATATGATTGGGCAGCTCTGGTGTAAGTAATACTTAAAATTCAACAGTCAAGCTTCGAATAATTCACATTAAATTAAATTGTTCTCTTTCTCTTTAAAAAATTATTACAGTTCTTCTTAAAAGATATATTAAATAACTATATTAAATAATAATCTTCTTTAAAGCTATATTAAATAATTTACAAAATCGTCTACATGTAACTATTATTAAACTATTCAGAACAGGTCAAGCCTAGCCAGGAGCTGACTCCTACAGGCATATTTTCAAAGCAGTTATTTAACAGCTTCTTGTTGTTGTTTATTGTTTCTTCTGGCACTTGCCATGAACAAGCTTGCTGAGCTAGTCAGCGATTTAAGCTTAATAAACGTCTCTTGTTTTGTAGTAGTGCCAACTAGGGCCAAGAGTACGAATTTTGCTCCTCACTTATCACATTCGCTTGCACAGCCCCTTTTTACAGGGGGGGGGGGGCATAGTCACACACCTTACAGATAAAACATAGAACAATCATGCGCGAACCGGGATTCGAACATTGTAAGCCCAGATCAGAGGGCAGACGCGCTATAACAGTTTCTAAAAGAATTGAAATGAAGAACTGATGTAACCTACATTTACATGTGATCAAGGTTTAAGTACAACCAATTAAGTGGTATGGTTAATAAAATGATTGTGTTTTTTGTAATAAGCTATTCAAAAGAAATTTTTATTTAAAAATATTACCATAAAAATATTTAAAATCAGAACATTTAGCTATTTAAACAATTAGTTATTTCATCATAAATTATGAATGCATACAATAAATAATATTAATATTAATCCAACCCAATTATTATTTTTTTTAAATATATGACAGCTACTTTTTAACAGATTATTCCCTATTACTTCGCATGCGTTACTTTTTACTTTAAAAACCTTTTTCTCTTTTTTTTTCCTGTCTTAAACTGGGAGTTTGAAGTGAAAAGAGTTAATAACAAGAAAAAAAATCTTTAATTTTTATGAAACCTTCCCCCTTTTTTTTAATAAAATGATATCACCAAGCGAAAAGAGAGGGGGAGGGAGGGAGAGAAAACAAAAATGCTTCTCCATACTTTCCAACAAATCCCTAAAACAATCTCCCGACTCTTCACAATTTTGTTCCCTGCATAAAAAAGAAAACAAGTGCAAAAAAAAGAAAAGAATAAGAAATAAAGAATAAATTTTTTTCCCACAATGCAAAATTGCAATTGCTCTGTTAGCCGAAGGACTTTTAATTAGATGCCCACAAAGTACCACCAACCTGTTATTTATTACACCACCCCCTTCATTTCACTTCTCCCCCTCTCCATCTCTTATTAGTAAATACGCCAGTGATTAAGATCGGCGTCATCTAACGGTCCATTCCCCCCCCTTTACCCCTCCTCTTTTTACCTTTCCTTCAAAACAGGTCTCATTAGGCAAGTATAAAAAGAACCAGGAAAAAAAAATAAGACAGAAAATGGTCCGAAAAACACTCTCATAAGCTGGACGGGTTCAGAAACCGGTTTCTTCACTCTCACTTCTAATTAATTAACGTTGTATACCCTCCCACAGAACAAAATATAATATGATTACAAGGAGATAAAAACGAGGTATTCAATAACTGATACACCTGTCTCTTTTCTTTTTCTTTTTTTTTGCTCGTTCTTTGTTTTTTTGATTGAAGGTAATTTTTCAGCTTTCATGTGATATAGATATGAAAGACTAGGATTACTTTTTTTTAACCATCTACACGCCCCAGCGTTTGGTTATTATTGGATTTATTTGCACACCGTTCTTTTTTCTTTTCTTTTTTTGTGAACGAGGAAAAAAAATGGTTCCTATCTTGTCGGAAACATGATACTCGGTTACCTTCCGACCAAAATTTGATTAAATTGACAAGTTAATTGCCTGTCTGGCGTGTCGTTTTGAAGTGTAAATAAGATCGCGTATCGGCGTTATTGAATCTTCTGCGATGTGAAACGGCGTCGGAAAGATATATAGAATTAAATTTTTGATGAAGTCTTTTTTTTTTTGGTAATGACGGTTGGCATTGTGTTACTTTATTCATTTCAGACGATATTGTGTTCGTGATGTACGGCGCATTGTTTCTATTTAAAATAGGAGAGAACAAAGGGCGATAATGGAAAACGTAATAGAACGCTTGGGATCTTTTGTTTTTGAATGACTGTGTTTATCTTGCTGAAAATGTGACAACCTGAGGTGTCATATATCATGAGAATTTTTCTGAAAAGGGGGGAGGAGGAAAGGAAGTGAAAAAAATATATTTTAATATTTAGTTGGAAACATCGTAACATTATATTTTTACGTTTTTAGCGTAGCGGGTTCGGATTGAATGGACTTTATTTGAGGACAGCACAAATAAATTTATTTACACTATATACAGGTATTTACAGAATGACTTGATAAAGTAAAACTTCAGATAAAAACAATCCAGCAGTCAATAGTCACTTACAGCGTAAATGCAAGCCTTACGCACTATAAAAACAGCTATCGTAAAGCACAGTAAACAGTAAGTCACATCGAGCTCAGTAATACAACGTTTACAGCAAACGTAAACACAGCTCACTAATAACTAGCAAGAAAAGTAATCCCCTAGTACAGCGAGACGCTTCTCTTCCGAGGGGGAAACTCTAACTAACTGGCGGAACTACGGCTACACGTCACTTATATTGCCGACCGAGCGCGCGCGCCCAAAACCACGCGAAGCAACGCGGCGCTTCACGTACGATTCAGCGACTACCAGACTATTCCTTTCTCCAAACCAACCCGGCTGGCGCGAAGCTCCACGTCAAACGTCCGTCGTACTTCCGTGGCGCTCCCCCACTTGTAACAATATTTTAAAATAGATTCGCCTATTAATAGATCACATTATTTTAAAACTTACAATGCTGTATTATATAGGCAATAAAATGTACAGAGAATTATATTTAATATCGCTTGATTTCAGGATCCAGACGGACGATGCAGATTTCTGATTCTACAGTGATTGTTTATGTGCGTACACGTTTATATGCTTATACATTTCTCACTTACCAAATCTTGTAAATATATAATCCGTATTAGGGTTTTCGCTTCCTAATTTATTTTGCAATATATGCCATTTCTAAATTGCAGTAAACTGTTTTAATTGAGTTCATTAGTTTTAGTTATACTTAATAACCAGCTAAAGAGTTGTTTTTAAAAATCTATGTCATATTAATAAAGAGCCTAATGAGTTAATAATCTTGGTGAACAAACTGGTAGCCAATGACGGCAAGTTCCGTTAATTTGGGTAATCTTTCTCGCTCATCAAGTCTTGTAATTTCAAGTTTAAAAGGAAAAAATAATAATGGGGATTAAAAGAAAGTAAAACAAATTAAAAAAGACATGGATCAAAATCAACATAATATTTCGTTTTAGTTTCCTTATTAACAAATACAGATAATCCAAGAATTATATTCAAAATCTTTTGCAGTTTAAACCCCCCCCCCCCAATAAAAAGTCAATTTCAATTTTTTTTATTTTAAAAAAGGACATTTAATATTTTAGTATTTAGAAATATAGTAGTTTTGTCACTTAACCCTTTATATATTGACGGTACTTATAAGAACCATTTAAATCTGTATTATATTTTTCCAATATGACTATTTTTACCGATGATATTCTAAAAAACACGGATAATGTAACCCAAATAACAAGAAGTTAATATAAGATAAAAGAAAGGAATGAAAAATATGTAATTAATAATTAAATCAATTAAGATATTTCTAATAATTAAAATTTTCTCCTTGTGTTCTCTGGGATTATTCTGCAAGGAAACTTAAATACTGGTGCAAAAATGAACAATTGATGAAAGTTGAAAAATTGATGGCAACATAATTCAGTAGATAAAGGATTAAAGTACGTCATAAACAGTAGATTCGTGTTACGATTCCAAAGCACTAGAAATAATGTAACTTATCTGTATGAAGTTGTCGCATCAAATGAGAATTAAGTAGCGAAATGGGGCCTTAAATCTTACACAAATGTTTTCTAAATTCTAAAGGCTTTAAAACAAGTAAAGTTTAAAATATAGCGCACTTTATTTTAACTTTATTAAGTCTTTCCTGTAGAATATGCCATATTAATGATGAAAAGTAGGAAACTTGCCTATTATAAAGCATCCAGAGCATTTTTAAGTTTTAAACACGGGAAGTTTTAAATTCTTAATCAGTTTGCACATTTATGTTTGAAGTAAATAGAAGTTGACCACTGAAACTTAGAGAGGATATATTAGAAACAATGTTCTTTTGAATCATATATCATAATTTTACAACAGAGAAGTAGATATATTTGATATTACATTGTAGGAAACATACTATAAATATTTGCTGAATCACACGCTATTGTACAGTAAGTTACATTGTTGAGAATATACTCATAAATAAGGGTTAAAGTTGTAAAAGAAGGAAATTACTAGTTTTGATATAATGATTTTTTTTATTGTTGAAAAAGACAGTTGTACAGAATTTGTTAAATTATATAGGCTACATATTTGAGATTTATTTAGAAAAATTGCCATTAAATTGCAGAAAAAAACTGAAGGCCATAAAATAATAAATAAAAATTGAATGCCATAAACTCCAAATCATGTTTCTATGATTCATACCTATGATTCTCCACACTATCTAATAATATACTTAATTTTATGCCATATTTTAACTGTAGTAGAGAAAAAAAATATCTAATTAGATAGTAGGTGTGAATCACAGGCGCCTCGCACAGTGAACAATACATTAAAACAAAAATATATAATCTAAAAATAGGTCTATTCTACTCGCGTTAGATTTTACATTGAATGATGACTTTTGCTATCACTCGAATATGGATGATATTGGCAGTTAATGTGTTAATATGATGGCTACGACATGACGTAGATTTAATTCACATCTATATCTAATTAATGATAGTTTCTTTATTGCAGTTGAGGGAGTGTAAATTATGAACTATCTATTTTAATGAAGAGCCCAGATCATAGCAGTAAATCTTAGCAACACACCTTTTAAGTCTGATGATTCCTTGCTTGATTGGCAATTAAATTCATATAAATTAATTTTTACAATATTTAAAGGTTGCTTGAAAATAATCTCGAGCTAAGAATCGTAGCAAAGACTATGTTAAATATGTAGCGTCAAAGAAATCATAAGTTCTCTGTACTATTTTACTCGCAAAAATGCCGGCTTTCAGGTACAGAGGTAGCACGTCTTCCTCGTGTCCTGGGAGTCCCGGGTTCGAGTCCCGGTTTAGGCATGGTTGTTCTTCTGTGTGCTATGTGTGAATGTGCCTTCCTGTAAAAAGGAACTGTGCAAGCAAATGTGTGGTGAGTGTGCAGCTAAGTCATGCTCTTGTCCCTAGTTGGCGTTACTTCAAAAACAAGAGACGCCCCTCATGGCTTAAATCTACTGCTGTATCAGCGAGGGGGCTTGTGCATAGGCAAGTGTCATAAGTAACAACAACTTATAAAAATGCCGGTAAGAACAGCTGTTAAATTTTATTCAGTAGGAAAGACTAAAAATAAAATGGTTAGAAGCGTAACTCAGTGTATTCAAATAGTAGCATGGATGTAATAAAAGCATATTGTTAAAAAAATCAAGAAGTTAAGTTTCCTGAAAATTTTTTAGATATAAGAAAATATTGGGACGAAGTGTTCCCCTCAATAAAGTTTCAGTGAAATGGAATTTAATAATGAAATTAAAATATTTTAATCTAAAACTAGTAAATGGTGTGTATACTATTTGCATGAGAGAAACAGTTAAAATATCTCAGCAATCTCTACAAACTGACAGCGATTCTACAAAGAATACATATTAATATGTGAAGCGAGTGTGAATAAGAAGTAGTCGAGCTAATATTATGTCTTGGCAACTACTTAATTTGGTAAGCCAATTAACCAATAACGGATTAATAAAATCGAATTTGTCCTTTTTTTTTGTCTTCAAATTCCATTAGCGAAAACATCAATGATTAATAGCCGTTCGAATGTCTAAATAGCAAAGGCAATGAGGCAATATAATGATAACAGACTGGTTTCAATAATCCCGATAAAAATGCTGACATACAGGAAATACGGAAATTAGAAGTTCTCAGTTAAAACAATCTCGAGAAGTTCAACCATTTTTTAATTGTTTGAAAGAGTGAATAACTATCAGAACATTGAAAAGTCAATGACTAATAGTTGTTCGAATGTCCAAATAGTGTAAAGATTCTTTCCCTCGCTAAGAGACATCTGCTTGGCTGTTATGGCATCCAGTCAGGTGTGAAATGAACTATATGTCTCTCTCTCTCTTTGTAATTGCTCCATATTGGGGACTCTAAATCTTAATGGGATCATTTTGACTTTGAGTCGAGTCCAGGTAATGAGCTACACGTGCGTTTTCCGTCCTTCCAAAGAAATCAATCGTATCTTAAAAGATGAAGAGTGCCAAAACCTTCAAATGTGAATCTTTCTTTATTGTGGAAGGTCAGCTCCGAGGGTGGATCATTAACGAACATTCCCTCCGTCAACTGGAGACCATCGGTGATATTTCTCGATAATTAATGGGTAACCGGAATCTCAAATGCAACAATGCCAAGATGAGAGGCGGAGTTTTGATTCCAATAAGCCCCATAAAAAGGATGGCATACAGAAAATACTAATTGGAATTTGAAAATTCTGTTAAAACCACCTTCGAGAAGTTCAACCATTTTTCAATTGATTGAAAGAGCGAATAACTATCTGAGCATTGAAAAGTCAATGACTAATAGCTATTCGAATGTCCAAATAGTGTAAAGATTCTTTCCCTCGCTAAGAGACATCTGCTTGGCTGTTATGACATCCAATCAGGTGTGATATGAACTGTATGGCTTTCTCTCTCTGCAATTGATCCAGATAGGAGATTCTCCACATTAATGGGGTCATTTTGACTTTGAGTCGAGTCCAGATAATGAATCACACGTGCGTTTTCCGTCCTTCCAAAGAAATAAATCGTATCTAAAAGAAGAAGAATGTCAAAACCTTCGGATGTAAATCTTTCTTTATTGTGAAGGTCAGCTACGAGGGTGGATCATTAACGAACATTCCCTCCGTCAATTGGGGACCACTTGGGGTATTTCTGAGTAATTTTTGGGTAACCGGAATCTCAAATGCAACAATTGAGAGAAGATGAAATGCAAGATTTTGAAGGAGAGAAAAAGAAGAAAACCCGCCGGAGAGTTCCACAGAGATTTCATAATTTCAAGGTCTTTGGAGGATCTTTCTTTCAAAGAGGCGAGAGAACATTTGTGTGGATCGAGCTTCTGATTTAAGATCCAGCCGATGATTATCGGTGGATCACTTGAGCTAACCTTGCAGTAGCCGGAACTCCCTAACAACCAGTTAGCTTTTCTTGTGGGGTTGTTTCTCCGAAATTAATCGAGGAACTATTAATCTATAACTGCTAACTGAGATGTAAATACTGTCAATCATTTTAACATACATGAGAACGCGTTGTTTTTATGCATAAAAGGCTGTAAATAAAGAATTTCGCTTTAAAGGCTACCCTCTTATTTGATCAGACAGGATTAGGCCATTACAATAGCAAAGGCATTGAGGCAATATAATGCTGACAGATTGATTCTAATAAGCCCTATAAAAATTCTGACATACAGAAATACTAACAGAAATTCGAAGCTCTCAGATAAAACCATCTTCGAGAAATTCAACCATTTTTCAACAGTTCGAAAGAGTGAATAACTTATCCAAACATTTCAAACGTCACACACACCGGCAAGTTTTGTTTTCGCCCGCTTCTCGCGTAAATAGTAAATTGAATGGAAATATTAATCAATAGGATGCCACAGCGTGTCACGACCTCAGGATATCCCGAACGAAACGAGCGAACGATTTCTACCCTTCCTCCAAATATTTTCACAGGGTCGAGCAGGGAAGTATTAATTATCCGTCGAATCCCCCGTAGGGACTTGACAAACTCGGAAGTTTCGATAAAATTAACCAGGAGGACGCACCCCTCCTTGCAAAGCAAAGCGACAGATGCACAAAATGGCGAACCAAATCGAGTGAAACATTCAATATAAGCATAACATTTACGATCGAGAGCTTTCGCAATTTGTGGGGGGGAGGGGATGGACGGAGAGACAGCGCTTCGCCTGATTGGATTGTCTGCTAGTGTTAATGTCAGGGAAAGTGCAGGACTTGATTGGGAAATAGGGACATGCTGTTGATTTTAATTGTCCCGGGTTGATGGAAGAAAGGGAGGAAATGGGAAGGGTGGAGGTAAGATTGGACACCTGCCTCTCAGAGACTGGACAGAGTTTGAGCTTATGATGCAGAAATAATAAACAATTGAATCTGTTAGACCATACAAGATGTGTAAACGGGTCAACTGGTTTGAAAGTCTTTACAGTTTCATTACGATATTTTTTTTTTTTAAATAATCTTGTTCAACAATTTTTGTTAAAGATTTTTACAATTTTGTTTTATTATGATTTGTTCATGATTCATACAATTATGTTTTGTTATGACTTTTTTATAATTTTGACGATTTAGTTTATGATGCAGAAATAATAAGCAATTGTATCATGGACTATGCAATCTTTATTATTGTCTTACTGTTTAACACTTCGCCTTTCATGAAGAGGCTTACTCAACAATTTTTGCTTATATTTTTACAATTTTATTTTGTTATGATTTGCTTATGATTCTTAAGATTTTGTTTTGTCACGAATTGTTTATAATTTTAAAAATACTGTTTTGTTATGGCTTGTTTATAATTTTAACAATTTAGTTTATGATTCAGAAATAATTCTTGATGCTAAATGATATCATGTACAATAAAGGGATATAAATGTGTCAACTAATTCGGAAAGTTCTGCTGTTTCATTTCTTAATGCTTTGCCTTCCATGAGGAATCATGCTCAACAATTTTCGTTTATGATTTTTACAGTTCTCATCATGCGTTCTACAATTTTATTTTATTATGATTTGTTTAACATTTTCAGAATTATATTATGCTTTCAGCAATTTTGTTTTGTTATGACTTGCTTATGAATTTTGCAGTTCTATTGTGCTTTCAACAATTTTGTTCTGTCAGGATTTGTTTATGATTTTTACAAATTTGGTTACGATTTTCACAGCTTAGGTCACGGTTCAGAAATATTAAACAATTGTATCATGGACAATAGAAGTGGTAAAAATGTGGCTACTGGCTTTAAAGTCTTTTTACAGCTTAATGCTTTGCCTTCCATGAAGAATCTTACACAACTTTTACAATTTTGACATGATTTTCACAATTTTTGTTATGATTCGTTTATGATATTTACAATTTTGTTTATGATGTTGGCAATTTAGTTTATGTTTCAGAAATAATAAACAATTGTATCATAGAGAATACAAGAGGTATAAATATGTCAACTGGTTAGGAAAATCTTTTGTTGTCCAACTTCGGGTTGATTATCTGTATATTCAGAAATAAGTAAATGTGATGGTTTAAAAATGTAATGACTTAATTATATGAAATTTAGAATGAGATTTTGTGATTATAATTGTAGTTTTGAGTGAAATGTTTGTTTCCATTGGCTGAGAAAAACGTATCTAAAGTATAAAATTGATTTGATTAAACCATAAACTGGATTCTAGGGATTTATCACCAAAAAACTCGCCAAGGATAAATTCAGTAAAAATGCTAAATTCACGCCAAAGTGTACTCAGTATAATTATTTTATCGCCAAAGTCATTCAAAGAGTTTTCTAACAAAAGAAAAGTTTTTTGTAGAGTATGGGGCGACCATTCCAGTTAATGACAATAACCTTTAGTTTTATATCAACAATTCATTTAAAATTATTTTTAGATTAAAAAAGAAAATCTTTTGTTTTGCGGGAAGAGAGGCCTTTTTATAAATAAGGCTTCTTTTCCTAAAGGCGGGAAAAAATCAATTGCTTTCGAAAATCTGAGCAATCTCCCTCATTCTTTTCAGAGGGAAGATTCAAATTAACCACAATGTACATTATCGGAAGACAAATAATCCAAATCATTTTCAATATCAAAGCGGAGAAGAAGAAGAAGAATCAGGAAAAAAAGGCATCTAGATATTATTGTTCTAAACACGTAGCGCCGTAGAAAACAAAACCGAAACACAAAGCTGCGGAAGATATAGATATAGGATTGATCACCGTGAAATAGTGAGGGGAGATTTTGCGGAGGACTTCGATATCCAATTCTTCTCTGCCGAAAAAATGAGTGCTCCTCATAACGGCCGGATTTAACATCTGCAGTAGATGAGTTCGGAAGCAGTCGCTTGAGGTCGATAATTATCGGGATCTCTGGGCACTTTTTTTCCCTTTTCTTTTTCCCTTTTTTTCGGCCAATAATCTGCTTTTTTCCCCCTTTGCTCTACCGGTAAGGGATAGATAAAAATAAATAAATAATAGTAATGGGCAACTTGTTTCTTCAGATGAAAACAAAGCCAGTCGATAAATCCCTTTTCTTTCCTTCTCCTCCTAAACTAGCCTAAATGATTAGGCATGGCAGTGTTCTCTTTTTTTTTCTTTCTTCCAGTCTTTTGCTTGGAAGTTCATGGTACGTTCTCATTGATTTTGTCATCAAGAGAGCATTAAATTCAAAATGCTCGGTGCATGTCGAAGTACGCTAAACTCGTTAAAATTGAATTTGGAGAGAAATGGGGATGAAAAAATAATCCAGAGGAGGTAGGTGAGGTACTTGAGCACAGAGGAATCCTGGTGAGCTAAGTGTCTGATGGCCATTGATGTTTCTTTTGGAGGGCAAATGGAGTCATTTAGGAATCGCATTGCTAGATAATAGTCAAGGTAACAGAGTTTGACTCAGGATGATTAAGATTTTTTTTGCAGTTTTATTCTTTTATCGCCATATCTCACGCTTGCAAAAATCTATATGCTCTGATTAGCAATTCTTAAATCTAAAGCTAATATTCATTGGCGACTTAACCGGAGAATATGGCTGTAGAAATGGTGTTAGCCTTTAAGCTCAGTTAAATAGTCCTGAATAGATGATACAGTAAAGTATTTTTTGGCGAATTTACATCGCTTTGATTAGAATTTCTCTATTATCTTGTGAGAACATGATATTGTTTTCGTTAAGAGTTTTTGAATAATTGCAGACAACGAATAAGCTCGAAATCGCGTAATCATTTAATAAAACATAAATGGCTATATTCGCATATGGTTTTTTTACTTGCTTTTGCCAGTGTTGCATTATTACTATGGGATAGAGACCTATAAAGAAGTCTCTTGAATGTTTCAAACCGGTTTAAACAGGTTAATGACTTGAATTAATTAAGGCAAATAATAACTTAAAAAATAATAACGTTCTCACATGATAACTTGAAATTTGCTTGAATCTATATATCTGTAATCACGTATCATATTTGCTATATTAATTTTAAGATGACCTATCTCTATAGACATTTTGATTTTTAATTCTTGGAGTAAAAGCAAATAATTTTAATATGCGCTTACTATAATTCATCTTTAAGTAGCTTTTGATAAAAATCATTGCAATTTCTTTCTTTTGAAATTTGTCTCATATTTTAATATTTGTTAATTCGACTTTTTTTTCAATCTTTTTCTTTGTATTCCTTAATAATATGATGTTGATTCTCCGATTGCAATTTGAATTTATTTTGATAAATTAGAAAATAAAACTTATAATACTGCTTTATCCCAAGTGACCAGAAGAGAATATAATTTTAAAGTACTAATTAACATGAATTCATGATGTAATTAACATGAAGATAAGCTATAAAATATATTAAACTTAAAAATGTTAGTTTTTTTTTATTCTTTAAAAAATATTGATAATATTAGATCCGAAATTTTTATTTATTTTATGCTTTTTTTGTATAATTGTTTCTTTCTAATTACTGTATACTATTTGTTCATCAAACCGCTCAGTTTTACAATCATTAAAAATAATTTTTGTAACAAAATTATTAAATTTTTAAAATTAGTGTTAGTTACATTTTGTATGTTACAGATTAATATAAATGAAAGAAAAATGAAAATAAATCCTTACTATTATTTTTAGCCCAAAAATTGTTGCCTTTTTTAACTAAGGTCATTTTTAGAACCCATATTTTAAAATTACATTTTTAGATAATCGAATTATTATAATCGTCTTTTCAGCTCCGATTACCAACAGAATATTGTTTCCATATTCGTTTGTTCAATAACAGAAATTTCTAAATTATAGTTCATGACAAACTAACGAGCCGTGAATTTGCTTGGTTTGAGCAAGATTTCAAATTTATATAAGCTTACGTCAATTTACAAAAGTGTTATATAGATGAGTAATTTTACTCAGATCACATATCAGCATGTATGAAAGTCCATCACCGATGCTATGTCGGGCGGAGTTAAAAATATTTCCGTCCTTTTGGACTGCGTCATTATTAGATGAGAAATCCTAAATTATTTTGGATTTATCATCTAATTATTACCTCTTAATTATTAGACGTATGTGACGTTGTTACCATCTGTAATAACTGAGGCAGTTTTGTTTTTCTAAATATTTAAACTGCTTAATTTACTTATGAGCAAAGATGCCTAAGTATGAATGTGCAGTAATTATGGAATACTAAACTTCATATTTGTTCAAATACTGGATTATAATAAAGGTTAATGAGCTGAGATCTGTAATTCTTATTGATTTATACATGTACATGGGGAGTAATATGTTCACTTCATTTGGTGTAAGTTTCTTATTTTTTTTTCTTTCAGCATTATTTCTTATTTTGTGTTTGATATTGAAGTGATTTGAATTTATCCATTTTTTCTTTTGTAAAAGACTCATTACTTGTTAAAATTCAACTAGCGATTGCTGTTGATTTAAACTCTCTTGTGAACATTATGGATAGAGAACTACTGCAAGGAAACGAAACTTTTGATGTAGCATTATATTTGTGAATAAAGTGTTTTAATACCTGATATAGAAATCTGATATTGATGAATTTAATCAAAAGTACTCCATTTAGTACATTTTTTTCCTTTTTTATAAAGAAAATAAAGTAGTCTTACTAATTTTTAGTAGATGTTCCACTTTTAAAGAACAGAGACAGGAAATTGCGAAATTATTTGACAGCCACCACCATGAATTTTTTTAGAGCTCTCAAATAACCTTTCACAAACTTGCGGTTTCGATTAAGAATTCGTAATGTTTTCATTGTCCGTGAAATCCGAACTTTCCGCTTGCGGAATAATATCCAGGTGAAATTAGTCCGCTGAGATCCAGTTTACTTTCCACCCACGAGAGATAGAAACGATGCGAAAACAAAGAGCAGGTCACGTGAGAGGGTGGACCATGACCATCTCTAAAATGTGTGAGGATTCCCTACCGAGGAATGTTCGTTGCACCCTGGGAGTATGGGCGTTGTTAACTTGCCCAACATCTCCAAACCACAGTCGTGATTTGGGTATTGGGCTAGAAGGTGTTATCCTTGATCTTATTCGAAGATGATCAAAGCATCATTATTTCGTAATGATGGCAACAATGAAATAAAAATTCTTAACTCTGAGAACATTTCAGATTATTCACACATATTGTAAATAGTTAAATATCAATATGTGTGAATTATTGTTTGAGAATATTTATAATCATCAATATTTTGTTCATTGTTTGATTATTGTCAATATTCTATACATATTGTAAACAATTGAATAATAATATTTTATGTGTTGTTTGATTATTGAAAATGCTCTATACATATTCAAATTCAATATACACCTGTTGAATGGCAAATGTTTTACAAAAATGTTAAAAGAGTTGCTTTTTGGCTCAAAAGAATTAGAAAGTAAAAATCTTCTAGTTCAGAATCCTATCAAATATTATGCTTCAAATATTGTAAGTTGCTTCAAAAATATATTTTCTAGTTCTTGAACTGAAAAATAAGCTGAATTTCAATCTATTTTCTAAATATTTGGTTTCGGCTGTAAATACAACTATAACACAAAATTTCCATTTTTTTTTTCATTTTGAAGCATTTAAAAGAGTATAAAATATTTCTAAACACATTAGATTACTTATTCTTAAGTAAGTAGGAATTATAGAACATATCGAGAAAATTATTATGCCACATATGAAAAAAAATATGAATTAGAATAAAAAAATCGGATCTGAAAAACATGTTGCCATTGAATTTACAAAAGCCCTGATTTTAAAAAAATGATTACAACAAATAAAACCTAGAAAAATTTCATTTTGAGCACGCGATTATAATGTTTAATGCATAATTTAATTATAATGTATGATGGAACGATTATATGAAAGGAAATAAACAGGAAATGGGATATTTTTTTTAACAATAAATGCGATACAAAGATTTTTGGGTCATTTGCGATACTAAAGTGACTAATTTAACGAAACAACTAAAATGAATAAAAATATAACAATTTGCACGAGCACGTGGTGCTTGGCCGTTCAAGAAATGATGTACTGCCATGATACATTGCATTTTTCATTTTAATCTTTATTTAAATATTTTTATTTCTATTTCAATGACATATTCAATAATAATATGAAACTTCTCTTAAATTCCATGATAAAAAGAGAAGTGCTCATATATCTTTTTTTGTGACAGCATCAGCACATGTGAAACAGTGCTTATAAACAATAGACATTAAAATAGACTGGGAAAAATTTCAATTGAAATCAGTTGTGAAGTCAAAAGCTACAAACGATCCGTTTCCGTTACTCGAATGAACGATTTGTAAACATTTCAAAGCCAGGTGCTGCGTTCAACTGAAACAATCGGCATTTTTGTCTGGAATTTAGACATGTGTTTTTGAATTGCAATCTCTCTATTTTCTTTCTTTTTGAAAAAAAAAATATTTGGAAGCTTATTTAAAATGAATATTTTCTTTTAAATTTAATAAAAAAAGTCGCATGCAGTTTTCTATTTATTATTATTTTTCTATTTATTTAGTTGGATTTGTTAATCCAATAAAAAAAGATTTGTCGAATATTTATTCGCAATTCGTTGCTACAAGCAATTTACTTATATTCTTAAAATAAAAGAAGTATTTGGAAGCTTATTTTAAACGTACTTTTCTCAAATTTAATAAAAAAACTTTCTACAATAATGTTTTCAATTATTGCTTTAATTTAATTTGTTAGTGAAATGAAAAAAAATTGCTGAATATTTAAATGCATTTTGTTGCTACAAGAATTTTACTTATATTCTTAAAACAAAAGAAGTATTTGGAAGCTTATTTAAAATGAATATTTTCTTCTAAATTTAATAAAAAAGTTGCATACTGTTTTCTATTTATTGCTTTAATTTTATTTGTTAGTGAAATGAAAAAAAAAAAGATTTGCTGAATATTTAAGTACATTTAGTTGTAACAAGCCATTTAATTAAGTACTTAAGACAAAAGAAGCATTTGGAAGCTTATTTAAGTTACTTAGAATGTGCATGTTCCTTTTAATTTAATTAAAAAGTTGTAAAATGTTTTCTTTTTATTACTTTAGTTTGATTTGTAAAAAAAAAAATGCGGAACATTTATTCGCTTTTTGTTGCTACAAGCAATTTACTTATATTCTTAAAACAAAAGATGTATTTGGAAGCTCATTTAAAATGCACATTTCTTGAAAATTTGATAACATATTTGCATAAAGTTTGCTATATATTGCTGTAGTTTGATTTGTTAGTGAAATGAAAAAAAAAAAGATTTTCTGAATATTTAAGTGCATTTTGTAGTAACAAGCAATTTAATTATATACTTAAAACGAGAGAAGTATTTGGAGGCTTATTTAAGTTACTTAAAATGCACATGTTCCTTTTAATTTAATAAAAAAGCTGTAAATTTTTTTCTAAATATTACTTTAGTTTGATTTGTAAAAAAAAAAAAAAAATGCGGAGTATTTATTCGCTTTTTGTTGCTACAAGCAATTTACTTATATTCTTAAAACAAAAGAAGTGTTTGGAAGCTTATTTAAAGTGTACATTTCGTTTAAATTTGATAAAATATTTGCATAATGTTTGCTATATATTGCTTTAGTTTGATTTGTTAGTAAAATGAAAAATAAATAAATGAACATTTGCTGAATGAAATAAAAAAAGATTTGTGGAACATGTATTCTTATTTTGTTGCTGCAAGCAATTTATTGTCACAAGCGGGCGAACGCTAACGCTCGCCAGAGGTGAAAACTTTGGCGGCGCGTCACAATGCTCTCCGCGCCAGCCGAGTTGACTTGGCGGAAGGAATATTCTGGTAACCCCGAGTCAAGTCTGGCTGCGTCGCGTTTCTTCTCGCGACGCGGGTTCGGCTATATAAGGAAAGGGTTGCCGTAAAAGGAGTCAGTGAGTGAATTCGTTGAGTGGATCGCTCTTTGAGAAGAGAAGCGTTTCGCTTACTTGTAGCTTTTCGCTTGTTATTAGTGAGCTGTGTTTGCGGTTGCTGTTAACTCTGTGTTATTGAGCTCGCTGTGATTGACTGTTGCTGTGCTATACTATAGCTGTTTTGCAAACCGTGTTTATTGTGCGTAAGACTTGCATTTACGCTGTAAGTGACTGATTATTGCTGGATTGTGTTTTCTGAAGTCTTACTCTTTCAAGTCATCCTGTATATACCTGTAAATAGCTGTAAATAAATTTGTTTGTGCTGTGCTCATATAAAGTCCATTCAATCCGAACCCGCTAAGCATAAAAACGTAACATTATTTATATTCTTAAAATAAAAGAAGTATTTGGAAGCTCATTTAAAATGCCAATTTTCTTTCAAATTTAATAAAAAAAATTGTATAATTATTTTCTATTAATTATTTTAATTTGATTTATTAATCAAATAAAAAACTTGCGAAATATTTATGCGTATTTAGTTACTATAAATAGTTTATTTATGTTCTTACCTATAAAGAACACCACTGAATATGGAATGCAAATTCTTACCTGAAACAGAAAAGAAACATGAATATAAAAAACTGAAGTAATAGGACATTTTAATTTACAGATACAAGACACTAAATGCAAAATTAATTCTAATAAAATTTTCACTTGATTTATGTAATTGCATGAATAATTTCCTCTATATTGTTAATTTCAGTTACATAAAAGACAGAAAAATTACTTGAAAGACAGAAATTACGGAACACCATTATTCCCCGCTGAATGTCGATTTATAGTAAAATAGATAGGCGATAAATCGAATATTTGGCGATATTATTATACATTTTAACCATCATTGATGCATTTCAACAAACAAAAATAAGTTATAAACACAGGTGAAGAAGAAAAAAAAATTGATTTGCTATTTCAAATTTCATGTTATCATGTGAGAGCGTTATTATTTTAAGGCATTGTTTGTCTCAATTAATTAAAGTTTTTTACCAATTTAAACAGGTATCAAACAATCGTGTGACTATCGGAATAAGCATGCGTCTATACGTCGAGAATTGGGGGCATAGCGGATTTTTATGCCAAGTTGCAACTTTTTGTTGGTGATAAGTCGCCAAATGTGGCAATCATTTTTACCATTTTCTAATAACTGTAAAAGAGGGAAAAGTTGATTGTCCCCTTTCATTTTGTGGCTTCAGAAACCTAAACCAAATACTCATGCAATAAACTCATACTCTCGCACGATAAAAACATATTAACAACAACAAAATAATGTAAAAACGTTGCAATAGATTTAAACTTTTGAATTAGAAATTAAATTTCTATTTTTAAATTATTTTTGGCGATAAATCCCCAAATGTGACAACCTTCCGCATTATTATTCTATTAACCCTAAAAATGAAAAATGGATGCTTCAATAGAGATAAATCACTAATTTGATGTCTACATATTTTGTGGCTTTAAAAACCTCAAACCAAAACCGCATTATGTTCGCACATAATTAAAAAAAATCAGCCGAACAAGTAAACTTTGCAGTTTAATTTGTTGTCATAATATATAATATTAATCGTATAATTTTTGCGGAACTCCAATATTGGTAGTATTAATTTTTATTATTAAAATTAATGTTTCGTTTTAATTTTCATGGTCAATTTGCACTTACTATTTACATATATAGGCTCTCTGTTATTTTGTTATATATCACAATATGCTTCAAGAATAAAATGCTATTTTGGAAGTTTCAAATTTGTTTTTAGGCAATTATATAGTAACTGTCTATTTTGAGTTATCCTAAAGCAAGGGGGGAAATAATCATGACCGGACACCAGGGCAGAGTGAACTAGATTGTGATTAGACATGTGAACAGAACGGGCTAACAGATGACTAGATGAATCAAATTGAGGTCATCACCGGTCACGGTGCAATCCCTTCCGTATGTTAGTCCCTTCATGGGTCATGTAGCCCATCCCACACTATTTCGGTACCCACTAAGACGACGAAAACCAACCACCAATCCGGGGGTGGTTTGGTGGTTGAGCCGCTCGAAGGGGGGTGGGGGGTACAGTAAAAAAAAATATTTTTATTCAACTCTAGGGGATATTGAATGTCAACGTTTGTTGACATAAGCGAGAAATAATGGTATAATAAAATATGTCATACACACACAGTGAGAAAGTTGACAAGAGCATTCTGGGATCTATCTCTAGTAAAAATAACATTAATATTTAAATTTATACGTCTATTTTTGCAATTGTACACCTTTTATATAAAATACATCCTGTCACACCTTTTATATAAAATATTCAAATAGTTGACTTATCTTTAAAATATGTTATTCTATACTATGTGCTAAAACTTCATAAAACTATATACATTTTTATCACATAAGAACTACTGTTACGAGACTGGATACTTTTCCGACGAGCAGTTTTTTTGGGTTATCTTGCTGAGGTCAGAGTGGTAAGTTCACCAAATCCAGACTGCTCATGTATTTTTTAAAGTGGTGTTGACAACTTAACGACTCAGCTACGATAGAAACAAGCGGCTCAGGAGATTTACTGGCATAAATCTCTCTTCTGAAAAAATTTACTTCTTTCCTGTTAAGAAGAGAAAACATATTGGAGGCTCCTACGGATTTTTGAAATAGCTGTATATATTTTAACGCAGTGTTTCATATATTTCTCCTTTCAACAATTTCAGTTATTACTGAAATAAGTAGGTGTCCTGACTTAGCAGATGCTATTTAAATGTTGGCTTATTTCCTGGATTCCCACGTGTTTTAAGTATTAATAAATTGCCCGCATTAATTTTTTTAAGTACATTTGATTTTTAAAACAGTTATCATAAAAAATCATTAATGAAAATTTCATTACCTAAGTTAATTTTTATTAATATTAACGAACTTACACTCAGAATTTGATCAGACGTTTAAAATGCTTAATAGAACAGCTATTTTCAATTCTTTGTTCTGAATTAAAATCTTTCTTAGAATTTAAATGTAATACAGAAATTACACTTTTTTACCTTTATCAGTAAATAATTCGAATAGGGTTTTTTAATGAAACTTTTGAATAGTAAACTAATACAGTGTTTTTGAGGGTTTTTTTATTTATTCTGTTGACATGTATTGAGATTTTGTCCAGTAAAACTTCGGATGTTCGTAGATAGTTTCCCCAATTTGAAGTTCAGGGAGATTTGGTAACTTATGTTATTTATTTTATTCAAATTAGAAAATAAATAAGAAAATGAGACATAATTCCTTCCTACAAAGCTTATTTTGAGAAAACTTTTTCTTGAAACAGGGTTAAAGAAAAAAAAACATTTCGATGTTGCAGGTTGTCCAAAAATTATTATATTTCTGGTAGCGAAATCGCACAGTTTTTTGCTCTTCAAAGATTAAGTACGTCCCTTAAGTAACTGCTTCTAGTCTATAATGCTACGAAAATCCATGGTTTTGCTTGCAGTGAGGGCATGGCTTGAAGACAATGACCAGGCCCCAGTAGGAAACAAACATGACGAAGACACTAACATAAAGACGACGAAAACACATACGACAAATATGCACAGGCGAGACGAACACACAGAGGTACACTACTACAGGCAGTAGTTCACATGGAGGAATTGACCACAGGGCACAAAATGACCATATAGAATTCAGCAGGAGAGGGGATCCACGAAGATTTCCTCTACGGTTTCTCCAAACGATTGAAGTTCTCACTGTCTCCTATCATTAGCTACCGACTCACTATTATACGACTGGATATTCCACACATGACCGTTCAATTCATCCTGATGCTTGAGACTGTTGGCCTTTCATAGTTCCGGAAACCGGGCTGAGAACCTTCTGGGTCAATCTCAGTTTCTATTAAATGGATCGTTAAATTTCTCGAAACTTCAATAAATACTCATTTTATCGTCAAATCCATCGCCAAGTCTTTAAATGGCTGCCAAGTTTGTCGTCAAGCATTGAGATCACTGTCACAGCACCCACTTATCACGCAACAGGGCTGATCGTAAAAATGGTTTTTCTTACGATGACAATAATCGTGTCGGGAAGCAAAATTACAGGGTTGTAACAATAATTTATGACGCACATATAATAATTATAATACATGATACATATGTGTGCATATAGCATAATTTTGGCAGATGTTTGGCTGAAAATATTTCGAATTTTGAACAAACTGCAGCTTATCTTTCCATGGGAAGCATAATCTGTACTAAACAACAAAAGTATATCTCATCCGTTCAAATCAGAATAAAAGAGCGAAAGTAAAAGAATTTTTCTCTTTGAGATAATATCTTAGTACAATCAAAAGACATGCGTCGATTTAATAAAAGAACTCTTAGTTATCATTGAAAGGAATACGTAGGTATTAAGGAATTTTATAGCTTAGTTTCGGGGTGTGAGAAACAAAAGCGTCAGCAATTTTTTTTAGAGAGCTTGTTGAAAATAATTAAATAAAAGAATGAAATTTGAATTAGAAAATAAGAGAAAATTCTTGAGAAAAGCAATATGGGACATTTAAAACAAAAGATAATTGAATTAAGAAATATCAAGAAAATATTAAAGATTGAATTAAGAAATATACATGTATGGAACGAATGTTCTCCAATTTATTGTATTTGATACATAATTATTCACTACATTATTTTTGGTGATGCAGTTTTCAAGCAAAATATTTAACTGGGTATGTGATGGCCGTACATTTAATATTTTATATTATGTTATACGGATTTTAGTGCATTCATATATTTATTTTACACAAGTGATACTGTATTTTAATTCATTATAATAAATTCGTATAATTATAACAAAATTTTCAAAAAAAAAAAAAAAAATTGAGAAATTCTTACTTGAACTGAACTTTTTTGCCAAGACAAAATTCATATGTTTTCCTCAAAATAAAAATGTGGAAAATTAATTTCAATGATCTGAAATTTTCAATTTATTAATTTTTTAAAATTTAACCGGCTATATTCTGCGTCATTTAGGCGTCATTTTAGGTTAGATTAAAATAGCGAAATTTCTAAAAGGTAGTTAATTATTTACTATATTTATCCATACTGGTTTGCATTTTGATTAGATAAGAAAAAAAATTACTATGTTTTTCTTCTTTTGTTTTGGATTTTGCGAGATGATTTTCAAAAACAAAACGCCTATAAACAAGGAGCCAAAAATTTGATGAACATTATCAAAAAATGTTACTCAAAACTAGATTATTTTTTCACATTCGCTACACCATTTCACTGTTCAAAATCAGCAACAACTGAGCAATTCCTATTCCAACAAAGTTCATTACCTTTCCCGCAAAATTTTCGTAAAACCCATTGAAAACCATCCGTCACTTTTACCACTCAACATTCCCTCTCCATTCTCTCCTCAAACAAGGGCAATTCCAGACCAAATTCAAACCCAAAAACGATCAAAGCAAGTTTTGAATGGGGGGCAAATCCGCAAAGGCAGTTTGCATGTAAATAAAGGCAAACCGAGAGAGACCGCACCGCATAAACAAAGAAGAATCTTTCTTCCATAAACACCTACTTGGAAGAAAGAGCATCGTGATAATGAGAAATTGGGGCGTAATTTAGTTTTGGTGCGTGCGATAAGGGGTGGAATTTAAAAAATTACGGGGTTGTATCTGGGGCTGGAGCCTCAACTCACCCCCTTCCTCCTCACCCCTCTCATTTCGGTTGCATACTTTAATAGATAATGAGCATCCAGCTCTAGTGGCCTTAAGATACGCGTTTATCTTTAATATTAGGCTTTTATTAAAGAATGACGGTTCATTACTGGGAAAGGGGGATGTTTTTAATTTTTTTCCACCCCTTCAACTAAACGAGGTCGTTTGATAATTATAAGGCTTCGAGTACGTACGTGAGGGGTATTCTATCTGGCTAGAAAATAGGGGGGGGGGGTAGTAAAACGTGCAAGGAGGGAATGACAGGGATTAAACGCAATTTGTTAGAAGAAGAGGTAAATTAAAAATGGGATTGATTAATTGGATTATAATAATTGATAAGATTTGCCAGGTAAGTTTGTTTGGGTGTCTGAGATGAGTTTGAGAAAGGATGGAAAAATATAACGAATAAATAAATAAGTAAGCCATTTTAAGTTTTAAAAAATGAATGAATGGATGATTTGTTACTTTATTCGTTTCTTGAATGGAGGTTGTTTGTTTATTTTGAGACTAGAAGTCTTTATATGTCCCAGTTAAAAATACAGAATATATCAAATTTTAATGAAAAGTGGTTTCCAGATATTTATTCAAGTGAAAGCTTTCTATTTCGATATTAAATCAAAAGAATTTTTCAAATATATAATTATTTTCCTTAATTTCTTTAAAAATTACAAATTTCCTTTAAAAAGAAATTATGTTGTTGCATTTTAAAGATGAGAAGAGAGCTCAGGTATTAACCTTGTAATTAGACCACTTTGAAAATGAAATCCATCCAAATTTTAATTTTCTAAGAAGCATTTATTTAAGTATCATTAATGGATTTTTTGATATTTTAATAATTAAAGTTAGAAATATTGGCTCTTTTTTATAAGTAGGTATAACGATAACACGTCAAGGATTGGACATATATTTGATTATTACGTTTGGATAATATTGATACTAGTTGCTAAATTGTCTTCAGTATTTGGAAACAATGTAATATGCCAAAACACAGTACTAACAAAAGAGAGTCGAGGTAAAAAAATGCCGCTAATTTTGAAAGACATTTTCATTCTTCCTTGCCAGGTTGAACTTCTGAGTTTCAAATGCGTAAAGCAAAACACATTGAAGTAAAAAATACTTCAGTTCAATCGCCCCCTTTTTAATATTCAGGTTAAATAAAAGTGTAAATATGCAAGTCCAGAAATTCAAGTAAATATGCAAGTCCAGAAATTAAAAATTTCATTGATTTTTTAAAACTTAGATATGTGAAAAGTAGTTAGATGTAAAAGTATAATATAACCCTCTCCTTCCTAGAACTATTTTATATCAAGTGCCTCAGAATACGGGAATACACGAAGATAAGATCCTCTTTCAAAGATAAAAATTCCTCACCTTTTTCAAAAACAGAATGACAGCCCCTCCTCGTAAGGAGCTATGTACAAATAAATCCCCGCTTGGCTTGACAACTACAAAGCAAATGAATGCTCGGACATCTCTTCAATATTTTTAAGCCTTGCTTGAACGACTTGTGCTTGCCTAGAGACAGGCATACTTTCCCCTCTTTTCTGGTTTTCTTTGATGCCTCATCAGTTTACCGACAATTTGCAGGGAACTCCGAATCGACGTCCATAGGCGAGAATGGTCATACTATGGGTCAGTTATAAAATTTATGATCAAATCCGTGAAGCAACAGGTCGTCGGAACGCGACTTTACAGAATTTTCCAGTTTTCCAAACCCATTTGGGTGAGCGTCTCGAAGGAACAAAGCACGCTCTATTGGTATTCAGTCAGTCATACCTAACGAAAGTGACAGCGATAACTCGAGCGTATTACGAATTTACGTTGAAAGGCCAGTACAGTATTGACAAGAGTTAATATTACAATAATAATGATAACATAATTATTAAAAAAATTGAACATTATGAAAAAAATGCATATTTTGGTACAAATTTGGGTGTAAACATTTTTTGATACTCAAGTTTTAAATGCTGACGATCATTTAATCTGTGAAAATTTGAAAAGTTTAAATATCTATTCCAAACAAAGTAAAATAATGAATCACCTTTAAACATTTATACACTTGAAAACAAAAATATATACTTTTTTACTCTGAAATAATCAAAAAGTTTGCTCCATCAAACCAAAAACAATTAAATAATCAAAAATCTAAATATCTTTTTGATGTATAAAGCTATTTAAAAGAAATCCTCTTTCGAAACCAACATAATAGGAATCACAGCGAGGCCCGACTCAAAGTTCCCACTTAGCAAAAGCACAAAAGGGGAACATACTACACCGGCATTTGAACAAATGGTTTAATTCAGATGCCTGGTAAAATCATTCGCGTAAGAAACAAAATACAACTTAACTACATCTTTTCAAGTCGACAGACAGTACTCTAGAAGAGATTTCGAGGGGAATTGTCGCCAAAGAAAGAAACAGAACGCCAAATAAATAACTGAAAAAAAGAAATCACGGACTTGGTATTTTTTATTTAAAAAATAAATAACGCCGACCAAGTCCTTTTCTCAGGAAATAGACAAGAAAAGCTATTCAGGAATACATTTTGCACCCTATTCAAAGAGTTTCCGCCTAAAGATGTTTGAGGAAGGGGGATTTCTGTTTGAGACGTTTTAGCCTTCCAAAATAATACACTGTTTGCGAAATTGTTTCTTTTTTTCTCCTGCTTTATCTTTTTCTTCCCCTTCCTTCGCCATTTTTGCTACGTTCGCATTTGTATTCAAGCAAAAGGGTGCGACAATTTTCGTCCTTCACCATTCTGTTCCGAGGGGTTTTCGCCGTCGCACCTTTAAATAAAACATAGGGCGTGTGACGAAATCTCCCGCGCATTTCATTTCTACAAAAAAAAGCTGAAATCGAAATGGATATTAGGTGCACTTTCTTCGCTTTCTTCAAGTGTGTGTGTGCTTTCATTCTCTTATTGTTATTCCGTCTCTTGCCTCCCTTATCGCGAGCGCGTTTCGCTGCATTTTCTTCAGGTGAACAACAACATTTGCGTGCGGGGTTCTCCTAAAAAGGTCGCGACAAAAGCCTCGTTTTGGAATGAAAAAGAACAAATCGTGTCGGAGGGTAATGATAAATTTTTGGAATAGAGAAAGAAATTTTCAAGGGAAGAGTGCGGAAATGATTTGGAAGGGTGCTTATTTTTAAGAATTGTGTATTACCTTTTAAATAATGTATTGATATAATTATCAGATTAAATATCACTATTTGACATATTACTTATTATTATTCGATCGATTCCTGTATTATTTGTCTCATTACTCATTACTAATTATAAAAAAATGATCCAGTTACCTATCATATCCTACCAAATCCTATTTGATATTATTAGCTCTATTCTTGGTCATAGTAACCATTATTTCCTATTCTTTTACATGGTTTTAGAACTTGCTATTATTCATCCTTTTCTCTGTGTTATCAGTCATTATTCTATCTGTTATAAGTTCTAATTTTTGTTATCATTCACTCCGTTATATATCCTTCTTTATACTTTCTGTAATATTATTTTATTATTTTTCGTCCTATTTTTTATCCTGTTAATGTTATTCTTTATTTCACTCTTTTTAAACTTCCTGTCCTACTACTAGTTATTGGTTGTTCTGTTCAATGCCACTTTATTTATTACCATTCATTGTATACACTTTGCTATTTCATCTCCAATTATTTGATATTACTCCTTCTTTTTTCTGTTCTATTATATATTACATCCCATCTTATGTTCTAGTACTTGTTATCGATCTTGTTATGTACCCTATTGTTATTATTCATCATATTTTTTGCTTTACTCTTACCTAGTACTCTTTATTATTCTTTTCTCAGGTGAAGCCTGTTTGCCTAGTACTCTTTATTATTCTTTTCTCCTTCCTATTATCAGTCATTATTCAATCTATTATAAGTCCTAGTATTTATTATTATTTCTCTCTGTTATATAGCTTATTGATATTATTCATCATATTTTTTGCTCTACTATTTATTATTTTTCGTCATATTTACTCTTTACGGCATCTCTTTATCCTTTATTTTAAACTTTTAAAATTTCCTGCCTTACTATTTGTTATTAGTTGTTCTGTTCTAAGTCATTTTATTTATTACTATTCATTGTATGTTTTCTATTATCAGTCATTATTGAATCTATTTTAAGTCCAAGTGTTTGTTATTATTCGATCTATTATATAATTTTTATTATTCTTTATATTTTCTGCTCTACTATTTATTATTTTTCGTCTTATTATTTATCCTGTTAATATTATTCTTTATTTTTCCAGCCATACAACTTGGTATTAGTTGTTCTGTTCTATGTCACTTTATTTATTACTATTTATTGTATACTCTTTGCTATTTCATTTCCTATTATTTGATATTATTCCTTCTTTTTTCGGTTCTATTGTATGTTACATGCCATCTTATGCTCCAGTATTTGTTATATATCTTGTTATATATCCTATTGTTATTATTCATATTATTTTTTCCTTTACTTGCTTCTCATGGTCCTAGTACTCGTTATTATTCATCCTTTTCTCTTTCCTATTATCAGTCATTATTCAATCTGCTTTAAGTCCTAGTATTTGTTATTATTCGCTCTGTTATATATCTTATTGTTATTATTCTTTATATTTTTCGCTCTACTATTTATTATTTTTCGTCCTATTATTTATCCTGTTCATGTTATTCTTTATGGATTTTCTTTATTCTTTATTTTACTCTTTTTAAATTTCCTGGCCTTCTACTTGTTATTAGTTGTTCTGTTCTATTCCACTTTATTTATTACCATTCATTGTATACTCTTTGCTATTTCATTTCCTATTATTTGATATTATTCCTTCTTTTTTCGGTTCTATTATATATTACGTCCCATCTTATGCTCCAGTATTTGTTATCTATCCTGTTATGTATCCTATTGTTATTATTCATCGTATTTTTTGCTTTACTTGCTTGTCATGGTCCTAGTACTCGTTATTATTCATCGTTTTCTCTTTCCCTTTATCAATCATTATTCAATCCTAGTATTATTTAAGTCCTAGTATTTGTTATTATTCGCTCTGTTATAAATGTTATTGTTATTATTCTTTATATTTTTTGCTCTACTGCTTATTATTTTTCGTTCTACTTTTTATATTGCCCTAATACTACTTTTTACCCAACCCTACTAATTGTTATTAGTTTTTCTGTTCTGTGTCACTTTATTTGTTACCATTTATTATATTCCTTTCGCTATTTCATTCCCGATTATTTGGTATTATTCCTTCTTTTTTCTATTCTATTATATATTACATCCGATTTTATGCTCCAGTTTTTGTTATCCTTCGTTCTGTTATGTCTCCTATTGTTATTATTTATCACATTAGCTTATCATGGTTATAGTACTCGTTATTATTTATTCTCTTCTCTGACTTATTTTTGATTATTATTAGCCTTTTTATGTACCTTATATTTGTTATTATTCGCTCCATAATAACAAATATAACGTTATTCTAATCATAATTAGTTATATTTTCTGTCCTAATCAATAATAAATAGATTCTTTGTTCTATGTATATAACCTGTTGTTATTATTATTTATGTTCCCTGCCTTACTTCTTTTTATGAGTTATTCTGTTCCAAGTTATATTAATTATTAGTATTCTTTATAATTATTCATTAAGGTTGATATTATCTGGTTTATATTAATTATTATTACTCACTATGGTTGATGTTATCTGGTTTATATTAATTATTATTATTCATCATAATTATTCATTATGGTTGATGCTTTCTGGTTTATATTAATTACTGTTATTCATTATATACCGCTCCCAATTCCATATCCTATTATTTGTCATTCATTCTTTTTTTCTATTTATTATATATAATTACATCTCCTATTATATGCCTTAGTAGATGTTATTATTCGTCCTGTTAGATATATTCTTATTATTCGTTACATTCCCTACCCTACTTTTTCAAATCAGTTGTCTATTGCATGCTCTATTATTTATTATATTTTTTTCTATCATCTGTCATCATTTATCTATTTCATACTCTATCATTTATTATATTATCTTTCGGTCATTTGTTATCATTTGTCCTGTAACATATTCTATTGGTTATTATTCATTCTATTCTCTGTTCTATCACCTAATAATATTTCGTCAATTACAAATCTTTATTCCCTTATTCCTTGTTACATTTCTTACTATTATTTGCATACTTATTTATGACATATTAATGAGACATACTTATGTAAAATATTTTAACTTGTTCTTAACTATAGGTACAGATGGTGTATACCTCACTTTTAAACTGTATCTGTAACCTATATCTATCTCAATATTCTGTATCTATATCTGAACCCTCCATTTTATGGGTTTGTGGGAAATGTGGAGGTTAGGACCTAGGACAGAACTCGAAACATTAGGGTTTGTAACCGAGTTACATAACCACTTGACAAAATTAATTTCTTGTGCGTGGTCGATATTATCTGGCTTATAAGGCTTTCGCCACGTAATCTCCCACCTGTGAGTCAGTGGTGAGAAAAAGATGCATTTTGCGTAAAGCATATATGAGTTGGTGGTAGTGATGTTGGCTGTTCTTTCTAATGAAACTGATGACTTTTGCTGCTAGTAGAGGGCGCCCAAACAGCAGTCCAAAGGTTGATTATTCAAGGTCGCAGGTCACTATTGTGGGGAATGTGTAAATTAAGATCGAGAATCAAACTCTCAACATTAACGTTTGCCGCCGAGTAACATAACCACCATACAAAAGTAATCTTGTGTACGGTTGTTGTCATCTGGCTTATGAGACTTTCACCACAGGATGATGACAGCAATATCACTTAGTCATTTGTTTCATTTCCCTTATGAAGCAAAGTTTGGGGGGTTCTGAATATATTGATGATACTTGAATTCATCTCTTATATAACGTCACTTTACATTTGATGGACAGAATTTTTTTTAATAATAACAAAAGAATTGGCAGTGCAAAAGTAATAGAGATTTGATCTTGGAATTATTAAAAAAATGGATGAGAATGGTATTAGTTTGTTTTTTCGTCGAAATTGGCATTTTCAAAATATTGAAGTTTCGTTTAGTTGATAAACTATCAAAATTAAAGAAACATCATAAAATAATTTGTTTTTCTCCATTTAAGCCCATGCATAACCCCCGCCAACATAATGAAATCTACCAATAAGTCTAACTTTTCCATTTCACAAAAATGTAAAAATAAATAAATGAAAAAAAAAAGATAGAAAGCAACAATTAATGGATCTTCAGATTTTGTTCCCAACGTTTGAGAGAAAAAATACTTTTCCCGAACATAATGCATAATACAAATGATAATTTATATCAACAAAAGAAGATAATACTCAAATCGTTTTTTTAAAAAATGAAATAATCATAAGCCAGTCATGACGTTAAATCATCAATATTTTATCGAAGTAAAAGCATAAACAAAGACAACCTACGCAAATGAATTGAAACAAAATCGTCTGTTCATCCTACGATATTTCAGACAAACGATATTTTGAAAGTGAACAGTTTTTTTTATAAATTCCACTAAATTTGTCATTTTAAATAAAATGTTTTAAAATTGCTCTTTAAGGGTTTCTTTTGTTCATCAAATCAATGAATCAGCTGTACGTGTAATTAGTTTTCATTAGCTGCACGAAGAATTGTCCCGTTCTGGTCTTATTTATATGTTTTATATGTTATATTGGTCTTATTACTTTTCAACACTTTCATAAATCATCAGACTTTTAATGACAAAATAAACAAAGAGCATCGAATTCTCATGAGAAAAAAGTAAAAAATTAACCCTTTACTGCATGAATTAATAAAATGTTGAAAAAAATTGTTTAACGGTGGAAATAGATTTATTTAATTATCAAATAGACATATTGTAAGAAAAATAATGAAAATGTTTTAAAATTTTGATTTTTTTAAGGAAAAATATGTACCGATGGAAGGTCGCGATACGAACCTGCGACGCTAGGGCCAGTAGCCGAGCAACATGACCATAACACAAAAGCCGACTTCGGTATCGTGGATATTATCTGGCTTATGAAGATAGCACCCCAGTACTTCCCCACCAGCGAGTCGGCGGAGGGACGAACAATTTGTATTACGCCAAGCATTATGGCGAGTTGCTGCTTACTTGCGTCAAATGTGTCTGACGATATTACTTTACTTGCTTGCGTCAAGTGTGTATGACGACTTTGCTTTTGCTTGCTAACGTGAAGTGGGATTGGCGACTTTATTTGCTTGCGTCAAGTAAATTTGACGACTTTGTTTGCTTTTGCTGCAGATAGATGGCGCCACGACTGTTGCAGGAGGTTGCGTTGCCAAGGTCACCAATGTAACGATTGAAGGTCGCGATACGAACCTGTGACGTTAGGGCCGGTAGCCAAGTAACATGACCATAATACAAAAGTGGACTTCGGTATCATGGATATTATCTGGCATATGAAGCTAGCGTCACAAATATATAGACTCGTATATAGCATAGAAAACACTCAAAAAGCGAAAAATTTATTATCCATCGAGAAAGATGAGTATATCAACTCCATGAAAATATTTTTTTTGTCAAAAAGTACTTATGTTTTACTCTGCTATTATTTTGTCTGCTATTGTCACTCGCACTTCAATTCTGCTTTTTCACCCACTTGCAAAAAAGTTAGGTTATTTCAAAATGTCATAAAATCAGGGACATTTTTTCCGTTTTATTATTCTTAAATATATATTTAACGGATTAAAACAGTTTGAATTATTTTATAGTACTTAATTTGGAAATAAAATTGAATCAATACTAAAATACCATATATGGGCCCGCATGTGGTAAAGGGCTAAATAAGAAAATATAACTTTTAAAAATGAAAATATAACTAAAATTCTACGGCTTAGTGACCCTAATGGATAAGCTGTAACTTTATAAACATCTATGTAGGATATCAGACGGAGCTATTTTATTTAACCATCATCTGCCTTCATGTTTTGTTTTATCAACATCCGATGGTAGACATAACTCAAAGCGAGAATTGTAAAATGTTAGATTATTTCCCAGAGGACGATACTTTTAATTAGTACAACACTCCAGAACAACGCCATCTATCGAGCTATTGAAAAACTGTCAGAATTAATACTCGGGCAGAGGCCTCACTAATACCGAAAGAGAAGGAGTTCTCCACGCGTCAGCGGTTCCCGCTCGCAAAGCTACGAGGTAATATGTTTTCAGTTATAATGCTTTGTTACTTCTAATGTCATCCTAGAGGAAATAATCTAACTTTCTGTTTATTTAATATCTCCATGTTTTAATTCTTTTTAATGTTTCCCTGTAAATATTCCCCTTTAATTCTAAGTAAATTCTTTTATTTTTTTTAAAGAAGTCTCTTAATCCTTCGTTTGCATTATTTTAATGGTTTAGAAATTAACCCGTGAATATTAAAAAACCCCTAGACATCACGCCACTAAAACCCCGCTATCTGAAGAGTCTAATTTTGGAAGATTTGGTTAGGCTCCCGCATCTATATAATTAAAAAAAGAACTGAAAAATAAATAAATAAAATATAGAACTTTATTTTTCTTCGCCTTTTATGTCACTAACAAAATTCCTCCAACTGACTATTATAACTTTATTTATCGTCACTTGGCATTTTTTCTTTTGATAGTTTATAATGGTAAAATTATACAATACATTTCGGAAAAACCGTTTCTTCTATAGAGTCAAGCTAAGCGATGTAATATATAGTGTCGCATCGATAACGCCTCGACACATTCTATTTTCAATTATAGCGAAATAATATTTTGCACTCGAACTCTATCCGAATCTTTACGTTTGGATGATCGATGTTTTTCTAGAGTGCACTGCCCCCTACTGTTCAATATTATCTATCTGGGGCAAAATATAATAGGGGAGAATCATTAGTTGAAGTGTTGAAGCTAGAGTAAATTGCAGGGCAGCAGCCTTGATGTTAGTATTGAAGAATTTATACTATTTTCTTCTACTTGACGGAAGCATGGTATAAATCTATTGTTATTATAGCACAGGGTGAAGAAATATCTGAGATACGGTATTATCACTGTCTCGACTTGGGTGCCAAATATTTGTCTTCGCCCTTCTGTCAACGAATATGTCATTTTTCATCTTCACTCAGTGGAAACGGTCGTTTTTATTTTGCCTTGTCTTGTTTAGTTTTTTTTTCTCTCTCCCCTTCCTAACTTGGATTCGTCTTTTCGAAAACCAGTATTTTCCTGCTCATTGGGTTGGATATTAGAGCCAGAAAAAAATAATAAAATAAAAAGAAAAAAGCAAACAGAAAAAGAGGGGGAAAAACTTTACCAGCGTAATTACGCATCGAAGATTCTATAAATTGAGGGAAAAACTAAATATTTTAAAGGCAAAAAAGGGGATAAAAGAGTTTATTCTTCCCCCTCCTCTCCTTTCCTCAGCAAACCAAACGATAAATTAAGATTTTTAAGAGGGTGAATAATGGTAAAAATAAACATTTCTTCCATTCATGGGGAAGCAATTATGTGCACCATCGAATCGCGGAAAAATAAATAGATAAGCGAAGAATGAATGAATGAATGCATGTATGATTTTGTATCGGTTAAATATCAAATTCTGAATTTCTAAATATTCGGCATTTTATCTCATTTGAAACGATTCGATATAATAATTTACTAAACATAAAAATATAAAATAATCATAAATTTTCTATGTAATTTATAAAAGTTCTGATAAAAATAAATCTTATAAAGTATGGAGATAGTTAAAGAATATATCTGTTTTTAATTCTAAAAAAAATATATTGTTATTATTTTTGCGTTAATAGATGTATATATTTGTAAATAGTTTAATTATATAAAAAGTTATTTTTAATGGAATCACGTGTCAGAGAGAAAATACCGCTCTAAGGTGATTTCCAACACTCTTCATTTCACAATTTTTACAGAAACCAAAATACATTTCTCTATCTACGGTTCGTCTAAACCACAATATTCGGGCAGAAAAAGGCAATAGATTTTTTCCTGAATACTACCAAAAATTAACAAATCGCCATTTTCAAGTTTTTAAAGACTACAAAACACTGACTTTTAGCTTTTAAAGCTTATTTTCAATTCTTGTAGATGGAAATGAATGTGATAGAAATATTTGTGTTATTGTGACTAATGGCACTTTCCTTGGACAAGCTTCCGCTGATGCGATCAGCAGATTTTAAGCCCAAGAAATGCGTCGCTTTGTTTTACAAGTAGCGCCATCTAGCTACACACACGTTCCAACCCTTTTTAGGGGGCGGACTACATTCATGCAAATTCATTCATCTCAGATCGTAATTTAGACCTGAAACAGAGGACGATCACCTCTGACCCAGTACCCACAGTAATATTACTCCCGATATGGAGGACTTTGCGACCTCGAACAGATTTAACGAGCGCCAGTCGCCATACACTCGGGGGATATTTTGGCTTGTGAGTTTCGAACCCGTAACCGAAGGAGTACGAGTCCAACGCTCTAACAATCAGGCCATCCCGACAGAAATATTTGTAAATAATTTAATTACATAAAAAATATTTGTAATGGAATCACGTGTCAGCAAGAAAAGATCACTCTAAGGGGATTTTCAGCACTCTTGATTTCACAATTTTTAAAAAGCCAAAATACATTTCTCTATCTACGGTTCGTCTAAACCACAAGATTCGGGTAGAAAAAGAAAATAGACCTTTTCCTGAAAACTTCCAAAAATTCGAAATCGCCGTTTTCAAGCTGTTAAAGACTACAGAACACTGCCTTTTAACTTTTAAAGCTCATTTTCAATTCTTCTAGATGGAAATGGAAGTGATAGAAATATTTGTAAATAGTT